>CM046448.1:104601695-104766695 GCA_025506515.1 Flaveria trinervia | reverse complement strand
ATACAATAAATTAGTACAAGGTTTATTAAATAATAATAAAAAGTTTGATAGAGATTTGAATAAATTTCCAAGCACTATAATGATATTTATAAGTCGTATCAACTTTGTGAATTAACTATCAAAGTATTAAAATACACGATTTATAAAAATTAAGAATCTTGGACTTAAGATAACCGGCCATTAAAATAAACTTCGATCACCATCTTGCTTTCATGATAAGTGAATCTTTGAATACCAATCACTTTGAATATACTATCGTTTACTTAACATGAATATAGAGTGACAACAACTTCTTATGAAAACACCATTCTATTAAAAGCTGGTTCTAACGGTAAAACCATTTAAAATTAAAATGATAAAGCTTTCACTAATTTTACCATTTAAATTTAGAGTGATAAAGTTTCTATTCAGGTTAAGGGTTTGAGTTCCGCATGTGACAGATTAATATAAAGTTATAATATATATTAGGTGAAGTTAGGGGTGTTCATTTTCGGATATCCGAATTTCGGTATCCGAAAATTTCGGATAGTGAATTTCACCATCCAAATCCGAAATTTCGGATATCCGAAATTTTAGATTCGGATTCGGATATCCGTTCGGATATCCGAAATTCAAAAAAAAGTTTTATTGTTTAATAAATTTTATAAAAAATAATAAATTTTATTATAATTTATTTCATATATCCAAAGTTTTTATTAAAACATCCGAAATATAAAAAATATCCGAAATATTTAATTAATATTTACTATTTTTAAATTTTTATAAAAATATTTTGGATATTTCGGATATCTGAAATATTTGAAAATTCTCAAAATCACTATCCGAATCTGAAATTTTGGATATCCGAAGTTCGGATATCCGAAATTTTAGATATCCGAATTTCGGATTCAGTTTCGGATTCGGATATTTTTGAAAAACCCTAGGTGAAGTATGATAGATGGTATCATATTTAGAAATAATTAAAAATAATAACATAATAACACAAATGATATAAAACATAATACATGATGATGTTTTGATTGTTACTATATTATCTTAAACATTGTTAGTTTTGAAAAATATATTGATTAAATAACACCATTATGTATGTTTAATTATAAAACACAATGATGGATAACAACTCAAAAATGTTATGAAGATAAAATTCATTAATGAATACATACTATAAATGATAAAAACTAAAATAATATTTGATATGATGAACATAAGATAATATATTTAGGCTATGTTGGACAAAAATAAATAAGTAATCTTTTGACTTTTTGAAGGGGTAAAAAGACCAAAATACCCCTCTAAAAAGTTAAAAAGTCAAAAACTTTTAACTTTTTAATTTTTTGGAGGGATATTTTGGTATTTTTACCCATCCAAAAATCAAAAAATTACTTATTTAAGTAACCCAAACAAGCCTTTATATTATACTAATTATCAACTTTTCTGTGCATAAGGGTGTTGTATTTTATGCATAGGGTTTTTTTTTTTTTAATTGAATTTTCACTTTTAACACAAAGTTTTTCATTTTTTACACTTTAACTTTTCAAATTTGACTTTCTCAACTTTTAACCCAAAATTCTTCATCTTTTGTAATTTAATCTCACAACTTTTATATTTTCAACTTTGCTTCTCTATACTTTTTATATTTCACAAATCTTCGTTTTATGTTTTGTTATAAGTTTTGCAAGTTAACACCACACAACATGCATATAAATTTACGTTTTGCTCTGAATTTGATAAGTTAACCCAACATAATGTGCGTGCGTGGTTCAATATTTTTACGTTTATTTTTTTCATTTTGAAGGGTTCGTCACAATGCACGGATCTTAGATCGACTTAGTTATATATTTCTATGTTTTACGTTTTGGTCTAAATTCTTCGTACTAACACAACGCAACTTCAATGTTGGTGGTCATTAGAGTTGGTGTGACACTTTTCTTATTTGATACGGTTTTACGTCTCTACCGTAACATGAGAAACTTATTTCTAGTTTAACATAATTATCAAAGTATCATTTTTTATGAAACAATAAAAGAACAGATTTCAATCACATAATCCTTTTTAGAATTTTTAAATAATAGCCATACCTTTACATGTTTAGACACATATGTTTATTTGTGACACATATGTTTATTTGTGTGTGTGGAAGAATTATTTTGGAAACTCTAATAATTTAAAAGAACTTGAGAAAAATTATTATGAAAAATATTAATGTAGGACACTAATCGAGTTCTCTCAATATGATACATACATACTTACATAGTATGAATCAAATAAAAAAATCTACTTTTTCAGAGAACTTTGTTTATTTTTTACTAATAAGGTATGTAAACACATAAAAAATAAATAAGAATGTGTCATGTCTACATGATATATATAAGAAAAAATATATGAGTAGTGAAGGTGTATATATTCTCAATGTTAACCTAATAATTTTCTTTTTCTTTAAATAAATATAAAACCTATTTTATTTTTTCACAACTTTACATTTAAATCTCTAATAAATTTTTGAAACTAACCAAAACACTTTCTCTATCTTTTTTTTTAATTTGATAACTAATCATTTTTTTAAGTTTTATATTTAATATTCGAGTTATGCCAAATTTACATATAATCATCTAAATTTTTAAAAAAATATATACTTAAGCATTCGAGTTATGTTAAATTTACATTTAATCACTTGAACTTTTTTTAAGTTTTATAATTAAACCTTTGAGTTATGTCAAATTTTATTTTAATTAATTTACAATAGAGTTCGTTAATTATAGTAAACTCGTCATTTACACATTCGCTATTTTTCTTCTTTGTTTTGAGGTATTTATTTTTCATAGTTCTTTTTTTTATTACACCTTTTTACAAGCGTTTCGTACATAATCTTTTTTTGTTGGTTAATACCAATCTATAACTTATCAGAATTAAATTCTTTAAATTTTAAAACACCCATTGCATAACATGTGTTACAACCTTTAGTTATTTTCTATGCAAAACTAATTTTTGTTTGATTCAATCTCTCTAGCTTATACATTTCAAAAAAAAAATTTATAAGAAAAACAAAGAAAAAGTTTGAGTTGTATAAAATTTAATTGATTATACATTCTTTTTAAGTTTCATTATTATTAATATGCATAAAAAACCAAAAATTAATTAGCTAAATTTTCTATCATTTACTTATACATTTATAGCTATATAACTTACATATAACATGTACCTATTATATGCATAAATAGCAATCAAAAGTATGTATTTAATACTCTTTTTTAATCTCAATATAATAATATTTTATAATTTAAAAAATAATTAAGTGATTGTTTCTGTTTCATGCGTTCACACGATATATAGTATTCTATATACATCCTTCTATGCATATATATATATATATATATATATAAAATTAAAAGTATAGTTATTTCGTCGGATAGCGCCCGTTGAAGGCCATTATCATCAATATTATACTTATTTGAACAAAAAAGGGAACAGAGAAAAGCAAATCTAAATAATTGATTTCAATAACTGAACACATGTTTTGGGGTTCCATTTCATCTTTCAACAACCATTTGTTTTGTCTCGTAAATTTTCTTGCAAGTATAGTAGCTCACCTATAATGATTTAAACAGTTTAAATATAAGTATATAACGATATATAAATGACTTTGATATGTTTTATAGTTTGATCGGTTTCTAGACATAAAAATATAATACATTAGAGGGATATGCACACATTAACGTATGAACTTACCTAATAAATTGTGACATTTAATAACTAGTTAAAAGTAAATAAATAATAACAAACAGAAACCATATAAAATTAATACAGCCTTAAAACAATTATATATTAAGACTGCAAATGAATTGAATGAGTACAAGGACAATATTTTCTTGTTATATTATTTAAGTTTGACCGAATAAATTAACAAAAATTATAAGAAGGAATTTTTATAATTTATTTTCATTCTAGAAGAAAATTTGTTTATTTAAGTTCGTCCATTTTAAAACAGTAAAAGAATATCTTAAACTTTTAACATATATAACATATGATTTTTTTTTTTGATTTAAAGCATACATAATACTTATTTCTTTCGTAAACTGTGTTTTATTTTATCTTAATGGTGATGTCAATGAAGTTTCTTGAGTTTAACGATAATGGATTTGTAACTGTTGTTTATTAATGGAGGCTTATGCGATAACTTCTTGCCCTTAACTGCTTTCGGTTAGTTAAAGAAAAGAAATTATGAAAAGGTTAAAGCCAAAGTAGGTTAATTTTGCAAGTCAAAATAGCGAGATAGAACCACTAAAAGAAGCCAACAATAGCTTGGTGGGAATCAAAAGCAACAATCACTACAACATATATAGCATATACTACCAACCCCACATTATCCTCCATTTTTAATTTATTTTTTACTAAATTATTGCAATTTAAAGCTCTACCAATATATAAAATCGTGTTGAATTACGTGTATCTTTAAGTTAAACAATTATATAACTAATAAAGTTATCATGTGCTATTGTAAAACACATGCATATCAATATAGAAAAAATAAAGAAAAAATGAGAAGACAAAATAAGAGATTTTTATTCCATCTAAGCGTGCCCACTAATAGTAACAAGCCCCATACAATAAAAAAAGTGTTTAACGATTATTTACTATAATGTAAAATTATAAAGATTATAATAAGTAGGAGTTTTGATAACAGACTTGTTCAAAGAAAGCAAAATATGAATATATGATGCTACACCTAATGATTTAACAGTACCACACTCCACTATTCACAAATCCTACTTACTCTCATTACTAGGTGATGATTCATAGTAGCAATTAGAGCTGTAAATGAGTAAAAATTAACACAAGATGAGCCGGCTCCTTTACCTTAACAAACCTAAAATGTAAGTTCGGGCTCAATTTGTTTACATATGAGTCGAGTCGTACCGTCTTGCAAGCCAAGTTATATATTTTATAATTTTACTTTCAGACGCCTCTAGTGATAACAACCATACTTTTCAACTTTTGAACAAATAGGGCAAAAGGGAGAAAAGACACTAATTGTGGATTCGTAAATAAAGAAATGAATCTACATGTGTTTTTGTTGATTTGATCTCGTTCGGTCTTTTCAAGAGAGACACTGTAATCACGAACATAGATTATAATACTTATAAATCTGATATTTTGTATTTATTTTTCTCTTTTTCGAGGTAATCACTAAGTCGATTATACACATTCAACATGACTATTCTACTCCGCATATAGAAATTGTTAACTTGCATATAAAATTTCTTAAGGTTTTGATATCAATGCTTTCACATTTACAATCATTCAAAAACTTATGTATGTTTTTACTAATTATTTACGGATATACACTCATCTATATTTTGACATATAAGCTTCCTCAATTATCACATTTATTTATCATATGCAAAGATTTTATTAACAATTGTTTTATGACTAGATTAACGAGATATTAAAAAAATATACATCATAACTAAAGAATATATCTTCTAATAATTAATATTATGGCTTTGCAAAAATTATTATGACACAAATTTTGCTTTATATCCCTTAATCTGGCCAATCATTTAGCATGATAACTTTACATTCCATTAAAGAGTTCAAGTCTGTCTTTTTCTTTCTTCGCCTTTTAAAAAATCATTTTTACAACTTCATTTTCAGATAAATATTAATTCTTGATTATCATTATTTTCATCATTTCAAACACAATTATATAAAAAGAAGTGCTATTGATATCGATTCTATTTGATTCTATACATTTTTAAACATGTTGGTAGTGGTAGACTTTACATTACTTGCCTACTTTATTACGTATATAATTAAGAATCATAAAATAAAGTTGATATTGATAGAAACAAAAAGGAAAAAAAGTAGAAAAACCAATAGGAAATATAAAAGCATAAATTAATAGAAAAGTAGCATGGCCAAAATCAACATCTTTTCCATGCTTAATATTTCTACACTCAAGAACCTTGTACAAATGATTCATATTCTACACACCTTTTCACACACACACACACACACAATATACATGTACCAACCACAATAAATCTTAATCTATATATACATGCACAAATTATAAAAACAAAACATAGGGTGGTCTCATACACTTCTTTTTGTAACAAGCTTAAGGTAAAAGATGAGTTCTCCGACGAAGTCGCCGGAGAAAACTTTGGCGGAGGAGACGGGCAAGAAGAAGAAGTCGTCGGTAACAATAATATTCCGATATGCCGATTGGTTCGACAAGTTGCTCATAATATTGGGCACACTTGGAGCCATCGGGGATGGGATGTCTACTAATGTTTTACTACTTTTTGTTAGTCGTTTGTTTAATCATTTGGGTTATGGTAGAGGTGTTCAGCGCAACCCCGAAAACTTTATGGATGAAATCGGAAAGTTAGTTAGTCTTGTGCGCATTTAGTGGTTAATACAACTGATCAAATAGGTCGTGTTCAGATTGACCTGTTTAACAAGTTTGATTGTTTTTGTGTTTTGTACAGTGTAGCTTAGCTTTTGTGTACATTGGATTAGGAGTTATGGTGATGGCTTTTATGGGTAAGTTGTTATCTTTTTTTTGTATCATCTTTGTTATATAAACACGAAAAACTGATAACTAGAATTGGTGTTTGTTCTTATGGGAATTGTCTTTTACAGAGGGGTATTGCTGGAGTAAAATAAGCGAACGACAAGTTTTAAAGATTCGATACAAGTATTTGGAGGCTATTTTGAAGCAAGAAGTTGGTTTTTTTGATTCACAAGAAGCAACTACTTCTGAAATCATCAATGGCATTTCTAAAGACACCTCTCTCCTACAAGAAGTCCTTAGCGAGAAGGTAACCGTATTGATCTCAAACGGGTCAAATAAAATGACTTTAGCTAAAACGGAATGGGTTATGTTGATCTCAAACGGGTCAGATAAAACGATACAGCTAAAACATGATCACTTTTTTCATCTAAACAGATCAATTAAAATGCTTTAGCTGAAAAAATTGTGTTTTGTTCATCTAAAAGATGTCAAATCAAACAAGTTAGGTACAACAAGATTGATTGTGTTAGTCTCATGTTAGTCAAGTCATAAAAGGTGAGATAAAACAACAGCCTTCAAACGGGTCAAATGAGTCAAACAAGCTTAAGTCGTCGAAAGTTTATTTGTAGCGTATTTGTTCTTAATTTGTACTAATTATATAATCAAAAAAGTTATTTGTAAAGTTTTGATAAAAGAAAGTGTTTCAGTTCAACCAAACTCGCTTGACCAAATAACCATTTTACTGATGTTTTGTTTGGCTATGTTGTAGGTGCCAAAATTCTTGATGCACACATCAGTGTTCATATCAGGACTAGTGTTTTGCACATACTTCTCATGGAGAATGTCGCTCGTAGCTTTCCCGACACTAATCTTCTTGATAATCCCGGGCCTTATTTACGGGAAATACCTCTTATATTTGTCGAAAAAATCATTCCAAGAATACAGTAAGGCGAACAGTATCGTGGAACAGGCGCTTGCTTCCATAAAAACTGTCTATGCATTCACTGCTGAGAAGACGATCGTCAATAAGTACTCAACAATCTTGGACCGGACAACTGACATGGGCCTGAAGCAAGGTGTTGCTAAAGGTCTTGCAGTTGGGAGCACTGGGCTTTCGTTCGCGATATGGGCCTTGATCGCGTGGTATGGGAGTCGTTTGGTTATGTACAAAGGCGAAAGCGGAGGGCGCGTTTATGCAGCCGGGCTTTCGTTCATTTTGGGTGGATTGTAAGCACTTTCCTTCACCAAAACTCTTTCTTTTGTTACATTAGCAATAGGTTCGGTTGAGGCGTCAATTTCGACCCGTTGACTTACTAACAGTTGATTTGAGTCAACACAACGTAGCCCGTATAATCCAACTGACCCGTCCATTTTGTAACCTCTAACGTGCAGATCACTTGGGATGGCATTACCAGAACTGAACCACTTCACAGAAGCATCAGTCGCAGCAACACGAATATTCCACAGAATCGACCGCATCCCAGAAATCAATGGTCATGACAACAACGGGCTTGTACCCGACACGATCAACGGTCAGATAGAATTCGAAAACATCGAGTTCACATATCCATCAAGGCCAAACTGCATTATTCTCAAAGACTTTAACCTGAAGATAGAAGCAGGAAGCACCGTTGCTCTCGTGGGTGCAAGCGGGAGTGGTAAGTCAACCGCCATTGCTTTGGTTCAAAGGTTTTATGATGCGGATCGCGGTGTTGTTAGGGTCGATGGGTTGGATATAAAGAAGCTGCAATTGAAGTGGTTGAGAGCACAAATGGGTTTGGTTAGCCAAGAACACGCGCTGTTTGGAACTTCGATCAAGGAGAACATAATGTTTGGAAAGATTGATGCAACCATGGATGAAGTAATCGCGGCTGCAACGGCTGCTAATGCTCATAACTTCATCCGCCAGCTTCCTGAAGGTTACGAAACAAAGGTAAGTCAAGAACACACACCTTATGACCTGTTTAACCTGTTTAATTAAACTGATCGACCCACTAACTATTTCATCGACTATAACAAGTTTATTTGATATGAAGGTTGGCGAAAGAGGAGCACTGTTATCAGGTGGACAAAAACAAAGGATCGCTATCGCTCGAGCAATCATTAAGAACCCTGTGATTCTTCTTCTGGACGAAGCTACAAGTGCACTTGATTCAGAATCCGAAAAGCTTGTTCAAACCGCTCTTGATCAAGCTTCTATGGGCAGAACTACAATGGTGAAAAAGAACTGTTACTTTTCAACTTCAAACTATTCATGAATAAGTGTTTGTTTACGCATACGCGCTAAATCTTGATCCTCTTGACCCTTGAAACCAACAGGTTGTTGCACACAAGCTCGCCACTGTACGAAATGCAGATGTTATCGCTGTTATGAGTGAAGGTAGGGTCATTGAACAAGGTTCACATACTGATCTGATAAACAGCAACATGGGTCATTATGCTCGGTTAGTTAAACTTCAAAGGCAGTTTAGCTCGTTTAATGAACACGACAATAGTACCCCAGTGGCGGTAAGAAGTAGTGCTTCGAGATTAAGTACTTCGAAGTCGAGCCCTGCAATGTTCGAGTCACCAATGCCTTGTAATGATTCACAAGAATTATCATCATCAAACCACCCTCCACCGTCATTCTCTCGGCTCCTTAAGTTAAACTCACCTGAATGGAGACAAGGGTTGGTTGGTAGCCTTTCTGCAGCTGCATTCGGGGCGGTGCAGCCAGTTTACGCTTTGACGATAGGAGGAATGATTTCGGCTTTCTTTGTGCAGAATCACGAAGAGATGAACGCGCGAATAAGAACTTATTCGATAATCTTCTGTTTGCTTGCCGTCATCTCAATTCTTGTCAATCTTCTGCAGCATAATAACTTTGCTTACATGGGTGAACAGTTAACAAAAAGGATCAGACTAAAGATGCTCGAAAAGATACTGACTTTTGAACCTGCTTGGTTCGACGATGAGCATAATGCTACTGGTGCATTGTGTTCTAGGCTAAGTCATGAAGCTTCAATGGTCAAGTCATTAGTGGCTGACCGAATGTCCTTACTAATCCAAACGGGTTCGGGTGTCTTGATCGCTATGGTCATGGGTCTAGTCGTCGCATGGAAGCTTGCACTAGTGATGATCGCGGTTCAACCACTCACAATTCTTTGCTTCTATGCAAGAAAAGTACTTTTGTCTACAATGTCTGCAAACTTCATCAAGTACCAAAACCAAAGCACTCAGATTGCAGTTGAGGCGGTTTATAACCATAGAATCGTGACCTCATTTGGGAGTTTAGGGATCGTTCTTCAGATATTCGACAAGGCTCAAGATGGCCCGAGAAAGGAAGCGAGCAAAAAGGCGTGGTTAGCCGGTATGGGGATCGGTTTGGCTCAAGGGCTAACTTTTATCTGTTGGGCTTTGGACTTTTGGTATGGTGGGAAGCTAGTTGATGCTGGTGAGATATCAGCAGGGGATGTTTTCAAGACTTTCTTTATATTGATCAGCACCGGAAAGGTTATAGCTGATGCCGGTAGTATGACTTCTGACATCGCTAAAGGCTCCACAGCGGTTGCTTCGGTTTTCTCCATTTTCGATCGCCAATCACTAATCACAAGCAATGTTCATGTAAGTAACCAAGTAAATCTTTCTTCCTTTCTTAAGCTTTTAATGTTCATATCTTCAATGTGACATTTTATTGAACACCTTACCTCCTACAACACTTATATCAAACACCTCGCCTCCTAAACTTTTCATCGAATACTCTGCGTGCAGCCCTTTTTATCGAACAAACACAAGGCATCAGTGTTGTAAAAATCGGTGCCTAGAACCGATTAATCGTCGATTAATAGGTAATCGGTTACCCACCGATTCGATTTTTCCTAATCACTCAATTAATCAATCAAAGGTTAAATTTGGTCATAATCAGCCAATATACGATAAAGTCGGTCAAAGTTGGTCAAAATTAGGCAAATTTGGTCAAATTTGTTCAAAATCGGTCAAAAATCAGATAAAATCGGTCAAAAATACTCAAAATTTGATGAAAATTGGTCAAAATTAAAAAAAATTTATACATAGTTGAAATTTTTTGCATATATATATGTGTATATATATATATATATATATATATATTATATATATATATACATATTTATAATTTTAATAATTAACATATAAACTTCCAATCCCATTAATTCTTATTTAGCGCATAACGATTTTTAAAACCCTACAAAGCGTGATGAAAAGTTTAGGAGGCGAGATGTTCGATAAAGGTGTCGCCCAGAAGATGTTTCGCCTCCTAAACTTTTCACCGCGTCTAACTATTTCATCAAATACCTTACATGCAACACAACATCCACAGGACGAAAACGACGACAACGGATCAAAACGACAACGACTAACGGGCGGAATCGAGATCAAGAAAGTGGATTTTGCGTACCCAAACAGACCCGAAACCCCAATCTTGCAGCAATTCTGCTTAGAAGTGAAACCGGGAACGAGCATCGGATTGGTGGGCAAAAGCGGGTGTGGGAAATCGACCGTAATCGCATTGATCCAAAGGTTCTATGATGCTGATAGAGGCACAGTGAAGGTGGATGGTGTTGATATACGAATGCTGAACATTGAGTGGTATAGGAAGCATATGGCGCTTGTGAGTCAAGAACCCGTGTTGTATTCGGGTACTATTCGTGATAATATTATCTTTGGGAAGCTTGATGCATCTGAAGATGAGTTGATTCAAGCTGCTAAAGCTGCAAATGCTCATGCTTTCATCTCGTAAGTATACTACTATCTATCGAACTTATTCGTGATAATATTTTCTTATAGTTTTATAGTGTGAATATCTACAACCTTACCGTTAACATATGATAAAAAAAGTTGAGAGTGTATAACATACGATGCCGAAGAAAAGCATTTTTCTTACAAATAAGAAAACCTATGTTTATATTGAATCAATGTTATCATACAATAATCAATGACGATGATCGTTCTTGTCTATTATCTATAGATCACTTAAAGATGGATACGACACCGAATGTGGTGAAAGAGGGGTTCAACTATCAGGAGGACAAAAACAAAGGATCTCGATTGCTAGAGCTATCATTCGAGATCCAACAATATTACTATTGGACGAGGCTACAAGTGCCCTTGATGTCCAATCAGAGCATGTTGTTCAAGAGGCGTTGGATCAGATTATGGTCGGAAGGACAACGGTTGTGGTGGCACATCGGTTGAACACAATTCGAAACCTTGATTCAATTGCTTTTGTTTCCGAAGGAAAAGTTGTGGAGCAAGGAACTTATAATCAACTTAAGAACAAGAAAGGGGCGTTCTTCCAACTAGCTAATGTTCAAAAAGCATAAATTAATAACTTGATTTTATGTATCCATATAATTATATATAAGTTATTAGTTACGAGTGTTGTGATCGAGATAACTAGAATTATGTGCTTGTAATCAAGCAACCGCTATGTAGTGTAGTTTTATGTCGATAATCAGTATGCAACAACTGAAAGTTAGGGTTTGGAGCTTAACAACTTCTTAAGTAAAATTCTAAGTGTTTATTCCTTGAATGTTTGTATCGTTTTATCAAAAAATTATTCAAACACCTTGTGTTCAAATTTTTAAATAATGATACTATTTCATAGGCCTTTAATGGTGCTAACTTTCATGAAAATATATATTCTCAAAGTATAAGTGTGCAAGCTGAGTTATTAATCGGTGCCGAAGACCCAATCAAATAAGTAAGGTCTTGATGCTATGAGAAATTTATGGTTGGTGTCACTCGTAATTGATTAAAACTACTTAATTTCCTATTGTCACTAAAAGCAATCATTTTAAGAAACAAAATGAAAAACTTGGATTGGTTTGAAATCAATGAGATGGACACAATTGATAACTTGATAAGCCATAAGCAAATTGATAAAATAAGCAAATTAATTAACACACGATTCTTTAATCAACACATGATTCAAACACATAAACAAAGAAAAGTTAACCAATTAAAGTTCATGTCTTAATTAGTAAAAACATAAGCAAGCACAATCAAATCACAGTTCAACCACCTGACGATGATTATGGTGGTTTAGCCTTACATCTTCATTACAACCTGAGCATGTGAATTCTTGATAAATTGAGGACTAAAGGAGGTTGCAAGGGTTGAAAATAGTCCAAACATTCGTTCGTGAGGCTGTAGCAATTTGTATTCTTGAAACCCTAATGATAAGGGTTTACATAGGTAATCCACCAAAAGTCACGACCAACAATAACTTACGGCCTACCCCCTTCCCAGATGGATTTTGCTTGTCTTACGTCTTTGTAAAAGATGATGTAATGAGGCCGTAAGCTCGATGTCATCTACTTTTCCTCATTTTTCTTTGTTTTCAGCTTAGTTTAATCCGTAATCTTGCTAATCTTTATATACTTATCAAATAATGGCGCCTAAGTTTCATTTGACATGCGTTTCAAACATGTAACAAAGTAATAACATGTGATGCATAAATAATATTAAAAAGGGCGATATTTATAACTGTATTGCCTACATGTATAATAACCAATTACAACTTATACAACAATAAATAAAGGCACAAATGAGATGCCAATGATGAGAAGTATACATCACATATATGTTTACGAGGAAGTATTACTAGATAATTAAATACCAAATGAGATGCCAATGGCGATATTTATATCATGTTTGGTAAAGAAGTCATGAAGAGTGATGGTAAGTCCTTCATTGTGATCACATTGGAAAACAAAATTTCCAACTGCTAAATGTTTATGTCAAGTAGAATATGACAGATGAAGATAGGAAAACAATCTGCATAGAGATCACTATTAATTTAAGCCGTAATGAATGAGAAATTTAGATTTGTAAATTCTTTATTCCGAACCGCATAGGTCAAACTAAATGATACATTATTATGGCTTATAAACTGTTATATTTTATTTAATTTTAATATTTTAAAAAGGTTTAGTTTGATATTTATATTGGTTATAGTATTGAAAATACTCTACTTTTAATGCTAAACTTGGGTAGGTCATAATATTACACTGTCTCAAAGGACAACTTTTCCTGTACCCTCACCCTCGCGGTCTGGCAGGTGGTCGGATGCTGGCTTACGTTGGCCTGTTGTCGCTTTCGGCAGTCCCGTTGGCGGTGGTGAAGTGGATGTTGCATCCCTGCTTTGATGCCGCCAATCGATGATGATGTTCTGTTGGTATCATCTCAGATATTTTGTTTCCCATGATTGGAGAGACCCCATCTGTGATGACATGTGATTTTTGGTCGATGATGATGATTCTACCCACATCGTAACTGGGTTTAGTTATTGTGCCTATGGTTGTGACCGTAGCACACTTTCTGCATCACTCGGCGATCACAACTTCGACGACTCACGTATATGTTTGGCTGTGTGTGCTCTTTTTGCTATCATCTTTGAGGTGGGTGGTATTTGTTGGGATTTGGGTGGAGTTTATAATTAAAGGTGTGTGCACGCGCCTATGTATGTTTATGTTTGGGTTTGGGTTCGATTGAGGGTAATGATCGAGGTTCTTTGGGGGCTCACGTTTGATTTCACACGTGTGTATGCTAGAGTATGAAGTTATACATGTGGTATATTGCTTGATTTACGTATGGAGGTAGCTATACAATGCATGGATTAATTACTCGTGTACATGGCTTTGGGTGTGTACACATAAATGAATGTGGCAATTATGAATTCTAGTGCATGCCTGTATGTTAATATGTGTTATATACACACACACTATTATATGTCGTTGTTACGTGCAGGTCATTCTCGTTATGCAAGAATTAGACTTGATTGATTATGTGCTTGGGTTTGGGTGTGCGTTGGCATGTAACCGAGCCGTAAACACAAAACCATTGTATTCTCAATAGCTAAAGTCTATCGTTAATAATTAAAATGAATTAAATATTGAATACAATACAGGTTAATCGGAACCCAATCCTGTGCTCTCATTTTAATTGTTGTTATGTTATTCAAGATGAGTTCTTAATCCCACTTTACTCATACTCTTATGGGGGAGAAAAACATATGTTTCGATATGTATTTTCATTTGATTAGTATTACTATAAGATCACTTGTTTACTAGTATTATAACAACTTAAGTCCTTATTTTCGAACCGTTAATTTACATATTATAGCGAGGTAATTATGAGTAGATCTACTGGATTTGACAAACCCCACCCAAGCTAGTCACGCTAGTATGACTGCACGTCAAACATGTTTTTAATTGACCAAATTTCTATTGTTGTGGTATGGTAACCATAACCGAGGTATTGATTTACATTGTCAGCTTTAGTTGCGAACTTCATACGCTATGTAACTTGTTATGTACACTAGATATCTACTAATATTACTTTGTTTATTGGATCTGCTTTCTATTACACCTGTGAACTCGTCAACCTTGTGTTGACACTTTAATATGTTTATTTTAGGTTCTTAAGGTGCACATGGTTAGTATCATCACATCATTCCATTCATCATCTCTCGGCTTAAATGAACAATTCACTTCTCTATAAATTACATTTAATTGGTTTGTGCATGTTTGCACCATTTAAATTATAATTTATTACGTTTCCATAATTATTTTCATGATTATGTTATTAACTCTGATTTTGGGAATTTATAATATTAACAAGCAATTATGTTTTGTAATTAATGTGTAGTTTAGTGTAACTATCAGCTGAGATCTTGGTATGTCACGTGCCTAATGGTAATACCCATTTACAGAAATTGAGGGTGTAACAATTAGGGCTAGTGGTAGTGGTGGTGTGAACACCATTGTTGCCCAGTGTGTTGTTGTCGACCGATTGAGGATGTTATTGTTTTGTCGATGATGATGATGATCTTTTCATCTGAGGCTTGCTTTTGGTTTCCTCTTTTCGGTGCTCTATTGTTTGATGTAATGTTCGTGATGCTTATTGTACAATTGACTGATGCATGACTTTGTATTGTTGGATAGATGATATAGTTGGGCATGCGTCATTGACCGATGGCCTTTGTTTCTTGGTGTCAATGATGATGAGGACCATCTCATCTTAGGCTGGTGTTTAGTTCAATTGCGCTTGACAATCACTACTATGTTGTTAACTAGATGAACTTCAAGGGCAGTGAAGAGATAACCGGAGTGGTGTTGGTTGCTTTGACGTAGCTACTACTTATGGTTAACAACCACAACTTGGCATTGGTTCTGAGCCCAAATATCATTGTTATACAACTACAAATCATTTCAATTCGAGCATCCCACGCATAACACTCGTGGTTGGAACTTGCTAGTTTTTTAATTTTGCTTTTTGGTTTTTGATGCTTATTTTCACAACTCAACTTTTTAATGATTTCCTAATATGACTTTGCAATGTGTTTTTTATATCTATTTTTGATATAACTTTTATTCAATATGAGTCGTGATAACACGCAGACATAACTTACTAATGCAGTCGGAAACAAAGAGATAGATAATTGAGCCTGTTGATTCAACAAGAATACCAGGAACAATTCTTCTAACTATCGTTGATTCACAAAAAATACCGATAATTAGGGTTTACACTAACATACACCGTGATAGAGAGAAAAAAACAGATTTTTCATAAACTTCAATAATTCTTTCCTTCATCTCTTACAAACATATAAAGAAACAAAACCAAATTCGAATGGGCCACAGAACATAAACGGGCCGAAAACTGGGCAAAATGCAAAGTCCAACAAAATGGTCGTTTTGACTGGTCCCGAGCCTGAAACGGGGACTTCTAGCCCAAGTTATGCCATTTTAGTGAAGCCCCTTTTGATAAGCGATCTTGGGCCTCCAAAAAGGCTAAAGCTTGCTCATCCACACTTGGGCCCACATCACTTACTAATTTAATAGACATATAATATGTTTTTGGCATCAAGTTCTTTACATAATTTACTAGTTGGTGGTGGTCACACCTTGCGACTATGAAGTTGATATAGTAAGTACGTAAAGGGAAGCGCATGAAGTTATTTTTATCTACGTATTGTTGTAAATTTTATTTAAAACTAAATAATCTATAATATACCTTTATTTCTTTAATTTATGAACTCAATTTCATGTTCCTTATTGCTCATTATCACAACAAAGTAATCTTTTCATAACTACATAATGTCACATAACATGTTCAACTATATGAGAACTTGACAACAACCAAACGATGTCTAAAACTAAACTAAGATAACTGAATTATTGATATTTGAAGTTGAGTGAATGGAATAACCAAAGTGTGAAAATGGAACAAATAAATTTATCCCACAATAGGACAAAATTTGAATGGTTTATTAGGAAAAATCCCAAGTTATTATTTCCTTTAAGGGAAACGTAAATAGGGTCGATAAAAGGGGTGAAGCACCCTAATAGGCACACACGTGTGCATAGGGTGGGGGGTGGATGACAGACATATGTTGTGATGTCATAATTTGACTATTTGATGGCACCCTTAATGCTTCACATCATGAGTTGCTTGAAACCCACCTTTGGTTTTTTATAAACTTGGTCTGGTATTTGCTTAGCCAGTTGTTTGATGGCAGGTAGGTTCAGTGTCAACTTGTGTTAAGCAACAACTTAACTTGCTACTCAGTTCCAATTAAGCTTAGTAGTGACTTTGGTAGCAACTAGTGTTGTTTGGTTTAATAACATCTGATGCTACCTTGGTAGCCACTTTTTAGAAATATAATAAGATGTAAACTTATTTTTTCAAATTACAAGAGATTTAAGGGGAAATTTATTAAAGAACAAATACTTAGGGGGAAATATAATTTTGAAAACCTATTTTAAATTCTTTTTACATAAAATTATAATCATATGAAACTACAAGGACTAAATTGTAAATTCTTTTAAAACCCAACCACCCACCCTCGTCTTCCCTGTTTCTAGCCAAAGCTCAGACTTAAGTTCGTCGACCACCCAACACACAACACAATAGGTTTAAACCCAATTGACCCGCCCCTCAACCCTAGCGACGTAGATTCAAATCTTGACCCGCCCTAATTGGACTCAATCGACTGTTTCAATCAATTCAAATCGAAATCGAAACACAAATCGAAGCTATAACAGTTTCACTCGAAACTGATAAAATTGAGTCAATTATTCAACACTAACCATAATTCTCATCAAATCGAACATAACTATACGTTTATTTCAATTGAAACAGTCAATTAATCATGAAATATCCGAATCAACACGCTTAACTCGTTTGAACTGAAATTGATCGAATTAACCTTTTTAAGCGAGGGCAAACCTCCTAATCAATCTCTTAAAGCTTTGTGAGCAATCCATTTCACTTAACAATCACATACACAAGAAATTGATCCTCGTTTTCTCCTCATTCCTGCATAACTATTTCTATTCTCATTCACATCAAATCAGACATCAAACAAGTAAGTTACACACACAAATATACTCGATTTCACATGGGGAATGAAAGCGCTATGTCTGATTTGATTATCGATTTCAGTTTTATGTTCAATTGGATTGATTTATAATCTAGGGTTCATATGAATTTGGGAATTTCTAAAATATGATGTTTAAGATTTTATTTAGAATTCTTGATAGGAATTGGGATTTGGCCCGCTGGTAACACACATTACATTCAAGCTGGTGACCCGAGTTCAACCCTAGGCACCTGCAAAACATTTTTTTAAAACTTTTTTACCCATACTAAATTTCACAAAATATTAATATATAGTTTTATAGATATAAAAATCATTTAAACAATTGATACTAGTTTGAAATTTATTTATTAAGTTAATTTCTAAGATAATTCAGAAATTATAATTTAATATTTTCTTTATTTTTAAGAAGTCAAATATTATAAAAACATATAACATTATCTACAAGTTTTAAATTATATAAAAATAATTGTCAATAATACTTATTTTTAAAATCTCTATTTAGTTTCTTGAATTCTAAACCATACAATTTTATATTTTATTTTCAAGTGTTAATACTATAAAACCGTTATAAAAGCATTTGAAGGTTTATTTTTAAAACTTTATAAAATGGTTTTAAATCAAAAAAATTATTTAAATAATTAATTATTTCTTATTTACACTTTAATAATCAACATTTATTTAATCAACTATTATAAATTATATATCTATGTAATAATTAATTATTCAATTTTACTAATGATTCAGTATCATTTTCAATATTAATTATTTAATCAGTTTATTCCATCTTTTTTGAATCAATATATAATTGTTACATTATTTTATCTAACCTAATTTTCAAAACTCTAAATTACAATTGAATCCTTAATTCATCTTTACTCTTTAATTATATCATTATTCTAATCTTAAGACATCAAACCTTATTGAATTGTGATGAATATTTGGTGTCAAGTCTAGCATTCTCTCATTTTCAAATCGATTACAACTACCATGTGAGTTTTTCATACCCTGTTTTCATTTTTATTTCATATCTTTTGGGGTGAAGCATATTAACCATATAAATGCACACTTGTAAAATATCTTAATACTTGTAAATGCACGTGCAATTCGTCTTATACATTTTGTCATGGTTATTTGAGATAATGGTGAGCATTATATGATAGCCATCTTGTAAAAGCAATCATTAACTATTACTATCCTAGCGACATCATAGATCTATGAGTTTGACAAGTCTATTTGGTGCTAAAACCGAGGTTATTGTCGGCTATTGATTACGTATTCTTGTTTATCATGGGAACCAAGTACACTTAGCTAATCGTATATGTTATTGTGGCTATACTTTTGTTAATTTTTGATTGTATCATTAGGCTATGTGTAACATATGCTATTTTTGAAAATATGGACCTGAACTCGTTTCGTTGATTATATATATCAAGCACATTAATCAAACAACAACATTCATTTTGGAAATTAAAAGAAAACCAAGAATGTATTAATTTGTGATTTAATTCATATTTATTAATTTTTATTTTACTATATAATTAATTTATAAGTTTATGAGATATTATATATTATTTATGAGTTTTAAATAATTTGGAGTTATAAAGTTAGCAGTAACTATAAATCCTAATTGCTGGAAATAAATAAACAAATTATAAAATTTACAAACCTTATAAAGTTATAAAGTCTTGTATATAATTAATTTGATTAGTCACATACATTCAGGGTCTAAATTGTATTTTCTAAAACTTAATATAGAAGTTTTAACATAAATAACAAACTATTGAAATTGTAGGGACCAAATGTGTAATTTCTTCTAAAAACCCAAACCACCCAAACCCACCATCGCCTCTTCCCCTGTCACCGGCCAAACTCCAGCCACCAACTCCGATGAGCACCGCACATAAAAAACGCTCGACTTAAATGAAACTAAACCAAACCATAACTATCTTCCATCGGTTTCGAACTTAACCCCTGTTTAATTGTGATTAATTGATTATTAACATAGAAAACTCGGAACTGAACCTGCATTCATTGCATTAGACTCGAAATCAAACAAATCAAGTCCTTATGTTTGAGGGTAAACCCCCTGCGCGATACTTCTAAACTTTTCAAGCTCTCAATTCCACCTGTAACACACGATCTCATGGAGTTCGATCATCATCTTCTTCATTAACCTGCAACTATACAGTTCAACCTATTGTGGACTTTTTCAAGTTCAATTGATTGAGGGTTCTTCGAGATGATGACCCGAAGCCTCCCATGAGAGTAATTTGATTATCATCAACATTTGCATCTTGAATCAACATCAACATAGTCACGGTTGTTCCTTCTATCATCTCATCAAATTCGAACTCAATCACGTAAGATTCACACATATATGAACTACACACATAGGGTCACGGGTTCAAACCCGGGCACCCACATGTTATTTTAATATTAGTTTTTTATCATTTTAAATTCCATAAATTCCTAATATATTACTTAATCAAAATAAAATCATTATTGCTAATTATTTTTATTCTAGTAGTTATTAATTTAATTTCTAAAATATTTTAAACAAATTAATATTCTAATTTCATAGTTTCAAACTTATAAAAATTATAAGTTTATCTTTTATTACCTTATAATGATTTTCTTTAAATCAAATAAGTTATAACTTCTTTAAATAATTGATTATTTATTTTTGATCAAGTCATTAATTAGTTAATTATTAAATTAATTTTAAAGGTTTTTAAAACTTATGATTTTAATATAATTACTTCAAAGAATAACAAAGTTTACAAAAACAGTATTAATTCTTTAATGTAATTTAAATGCAATAAAAACATTATGGTTCAAAATTTTGATTATTTCAAAATATTATAAACTTACATGTTAAACAAGTAATTGTTCAAATAGTTATTTATATAATTATTTAAATACTTAATTATTCATTTATTCA
Source organism: Flaveria trinervia (assembly GCA_025506515.1). NCBI lineage: Eukaryota > Viridiplantae > Streptophyta > Magnoliopsida > Asterales > Asteraceae > Flaveria > Flaveria trinervia. The sequence goes on along the minus strand of CM046448.1, from coordinate 104,745,833 downwards.
TTTAACCATGTATTATTATAAATAGTTAGTAAATTTATTCCCTAAAACTTTTACTTAAATTCTTGAAACATATAAAACAATATAATAACTCATTGTTCTTTATTCTAAATTTTAAGATTTTGATATTATAAGACCCTTATAAAGATTATTTAAAAGGTTTAAAAACTTTATAAAATGATTTAAATAATTATAAGTTATCTTACAAGTCATTTAAATAAATATTCAATTATCTCTATCAAATTTTAAATAATTAATTATTAAGTTAAATATTTCTTTCCAGACATTATAGTTAATCTTTGTTAAATTAGATTATCCAACCATTCATTATCGTTCTCAATCCTAATTGAATTGTTCTAACTTTTTGAACCAAAACACAATCAATTGCGTTATTTTATTTTAATTGATTTATACCCTTTATATTAAACCAAAATAAAAACGATTGTATTATTATATATTATTTGATTTAATTATTAAAACCCCCAAATTCCAATCGAAACCCTAATTCGTATTCAGTCATTAATCTTATCTTTATTCTAACCCTAAGACACCAAATCTTAGGTTGAATTGTGAAGAAATCGTTAGAACCATCTTATCTTCTTATTGTTATCTTATGATTTTTCCATGTGATTATTTCTATACCCCTTTTTCATATTTTTACACTTTGGGGTGAAATATGTTACATTAAACTATTGCACTTGTAAACTTGTTTGATTCTTGTAAACTTATGGCAATTTACTTGTATGTTGTGGTTAGTTGATCTTAGTAATTACCATGTATTAACAATCATATGTACAATCATTAACTATTACTAGCCTGGCGACGTCATAGATCTATGGGCTTTACAAGCCTGCTTGGTTAATCCAAGTACACTTAGCTAATCGTATAAACTTGTAAACGTGGAGACTTGTAAACTGTCAAGGTTTGATTGTGCATCTGTCTTACATTCCTAGTTACTTTGTTCTCTAACTTATAATATGAATTGCCATCTTTTATATACTTATGTATGAAAACTATAGAAATCTCACCAACTTTCAAAGTTGACCCCCTTTATTTTTAACATGTTTCATGTTTGCTACTTGAAGATCTCTTCGTGCTCATATAAGACTTGGACTTAGTTAATTGAAAGTCTTATTTTGTTGTTTATATCGTGTTTGTTTTGTAATGATTTAATTGTCTTGTATATTCTATGAAAATGACATTTTATAATATTTCAACTTATTTAGTTCCATGTGCTATGAACAATCGTTTCACATTCGTTCACCCCGATGATTTCGCCGTTGGTCGGGGTGTGACACTATCTATATATTCTTGCATAATTTCTTAACGTATGACTTGAATTGCTTTTTAAAAGTTGTTTATATATGTATGTATGGGAACTTACTAACATCATATGTTTACCGTATTTTTAACATGTTTTAGGATGCAGTTTAGAGGATTTCTTCATACTCATCTAGGACTTGGACCTAGATTAATAAAATACTTTATTATGTTGTATTGAATCTTTATTGTATTGTAATGATATATTTGATTTGAATTATTTAATAAAAATAACATTTAATAATATTTCAACATATTTACTATCATGAATTATGAGCAATCGATTCACATTCGTTGGCTCCGATGATTCTGCCATCGGTCGAGTGTGACATGAGAGCTTGAAAACAACGAAACGATGTCTAAAACTAAGCTAAGATAATTAAATTATTGATACTTGAAGTTGAGTGATGGAATTACCAAAAATGTGAAAATGGAATAAATGAGTTTATCCCGCACTAGAACAAAACTTGAATGGTTTATTAGGGAAAATCCTAAGTTATTGTTTCCTTTAAAGGATACATAAGCAGGGACATTAAAGGGGGCGAAGCATCCTAATAGGCACACACATGTGCATAGGATGGGGGATGGGTGACAGACATAATGCTTTGATGGCGTAATTTGACGATTTGATGGCACCCTTAGCATTTCATGTCACAAGCTGCTAGAAACGCGCGTTTGGTTTTTTTATAGAGTTGGTCTGGCTTAGCCAGTTGTTTGATGGTAGGTAGGTTTGGTGTATCAACTTGTGTTTAGTAGGAAGTTAACTTGCTACTCGGTTCCAATTAAGCATAATAGTGACTTTGGTAGCAACTACTGTTGACTGGTTTAATAACATTAGATGTTGCCTTGGTAGCCACTTTTTAGAAATATAATCAGATGTAAAGTTAAACGAATTTTATCAAATTACAAGATATTTAAGGGGGAAATTCATAAAAGAACAAATACTTAGGGTATGTAGAAATAGTATTTGAAACGTTTTCTCAAGCTGTTTTAAAAACAACAGAACCTTTTATTATCATGTTTGAATGATAAATAAACTTTATCCAATAGCACTTAAGTATGAGGTTACTTGCATTTGATAAAAGGAATATAGAGTGTTTAGCAGTAAGAATTTTGGTAACCCAAACTAATTAATATTGTAAAAACACCCTAAGGGTTGAGGAGAGTTCAAGTTATGGAATGATAATAAAGCCTATGGATGGATGAGGGTAAATGACAGAAACCTAACCTAGTTTAGTGGAGGTTCCAAGGTCTGGTTTAAAAGGATAAATAATTCATATATAAGGATGGTCACTGTGGGTGAATAACTACGTAAGCTAATATATATTTTGATTTATATTCCCCAAACTATAAAGGGAACTAATATATTTCCTAGCTCGTTTTTATTATTAATGATATAGATGTGAAACTAAGCATAACATTGTTAATGATTTTTAAATCGCAATAAACTACATTGTTTTAATGATTTGAGATAATTAAATCATGCGTGTGAAAGAGAAGGAAGGTTGTTTTGAAATATATTTTGCGATACATAATTCCTAGAGCTTTTAGAGAACCAAACTATTTTTAATGACCATAAATGAACACAATGGTGAGGGGATGTACCCAGCTAGGAAATTGTGCGTAAACGTGTATTGTCGTCTAAAACAAGCAATTGTTAGTTAAGGACATCAAATCCACTCACAATGAGATGACTAAGTTCACTTTTATAAAAAGGGTTCTAATGGTTACATCTACCTATTATATGCAAAATTCAAGTGCATAGGATAATTTTTTGTATTTTGATCGATCTTCATTCATGTGATGGATTGTTGAAAAAATAGTTAAATACAAGTTGGGTGATTGGAAACATTCATACTCACATACACACCTGATGTGGGTGGTTGGTTGTAATGTTACATTTTGATGACGCACTTTGCATGCTTGGATAACGATCTACTTGAGAATCGCCTTTGTATTTTTGAACATTGGTCAACGTTGACTTGGTTAGTTGCTTAGTGGCGATTGGGTTCGGTATCAACTTGAGCTTGGTGGCAACTGACTCGGTAATGACTTGTTGGTAGAGTTATTCAAGTTTGATAGTGAGTTAGGTAGCGGCTATAATAGTATCGACCAATGGAACTCAATATCAAGAAAGCTCAATGTCTCGAAAACAAGTGGTTTTGATTGGTTGGTAGCAAATGATATGGCTCAATAAGTACTGCTTAGAACCATGCTTCCCACTATAGTTTCATCTAGTCATGAATGAATATGACAATTTCATTTGATCACTTTATCCATACTAATGCTATTAAATATGCTAATTAACTCTTATCAATGGACTCATGTTGAATGTGTTGAATGTGAATTCTCAACCATGATTGTCAATGGTTAGTTTGTTTGTTCTTGCGGAAGAATAAATTACAAGAAGACATTGAAAAAACCCGTTGAAAACTTGAGTTTGAATATTTTTACATTTATGTAATGTTGATTTTGTCTTTTGTAATTCATTTTGTGTGCATTTTGGTACGACACATTTTCCAATAGAATAACGAGATATCATTATTATTTGATTGCATATGTATTTTAATAAGAACCCATCTTCCCTACATTTATTTGATCTTAGTAATTTATTATAGAACACAAACACAAAAAGCAACAATACATCTTACCAAAACAAATGTTACTAAAGTTAAAGAGATAACAAATATTCAAGGATACACTTCAATAACAGAAAGAGGGGTTTGAATATGTTTTATAGCATAACGTGTGAATCCAGCTTCATGAAAAACATATGACCATTCTTCTAAAGTGCGTTCTTTTCCTTTGTTTGTATAGATCATCATATTAATATCAAACATTAATCCAACTCCTTTGAACTCGTGATCTTCTTCCCGACCTAATATGACATCTACAACAATCACCTTCCCTTTATCTTGTGGAATAGCTTCTCGACATTTTCGTAGTATGACAATGCATTCCTCGTCTGCCCAATCATGTAAAACTTTCTACAACATCCAAACTTACTTGTTAGTTAGAATATGATTAATCATGATGTAATATGATCATACTCAAATGAAGGAAGTTTTTGTAAAGAAAAAAATTGACAAGATGTGAGTTGTCAAATAGAAGAAGCTTATGGTGACTTAAGTCTAAATTGAAGCTCGTTTGGTGTAAGGAAAACTGAATTTAAATACACACTCGTAGATAACAGTTCACTATTGTAGTTTAACCGATAAGATTCTAAACTTTCACTTTTGTTGTCAAGGACAATCCGACTTACATAATCATCATATGTTTGCACCTGATTACTATCCGACTTGGCACCCAAGGATTATTACGAGGGAAATGAGGGAACATATATTACTTTTAAGAAACCAAGTGAAAAGCAAGTGTAAGTGGAGTGTAAATCTATGATTATTATGTAAGTGAGATTGCCCTTAATAACAAAAGTAAAAGTGAATAATGACATTGATCAAATTGTTAGTATAGATTATTTTAACCTAAAGGAACATAATTTGGTTCATTAATTCAAATATACCTTCATATAAATATAACAATATTTTAATAAAATGAAATATAACTAAAATAATATCTAGATAGAACACTAAAAGTTTCTTAGTTTGACTAACCATCATATAAACAGCATCGGCTTTTGGAACATGATCAAACATACTTCCTCCAACATTTTCAACCCTAGTACTTTTCGGAGCTGCTAACACCACATGAGGGAGATCGAAATTAATCCCTTTGATCCATGGACAAGCCTCCACAATCAACCGTATAGCCATCCCATTACCCCCACCAACATCCACCACTATGCTTAGCCCCTCAAACACCTGTGGACAACCCTTCAATAGTGCGCCCACAGTCACCTGAGCATCACACGCCATTCCATCATTGAATAACTTACTATGATTAGGATTCGCCGCACCAAACTTCCATATGTCCATCCCATGTGCCGCCTCAAATGGTAATTCTTTGTTACCTAACACCCAAGCACTTAGCTTGTGCCATGGAGCTAGCATTGACGGGCTACTTGTTAAGAGCACCAGATCAGCCATTCCATGCTTTCCATTTCGTGTTAGGAGTCTAGATAACGGGGTTTGTACGTACCCCACGGATGTTTTAGATACCGGTTTTTCTTGAAATACTTTATAGTGGGTCAAGAACCTCATGACCCGATGCAATGAAGACCGTGAACACCCAATCTCAGATGCTAGGTCAGCAAGAGTTATTGGAGATTCATGTTTTTCAAGAATATCAGGTATCCCAAGTTCAATGGCACACTTGACGACAGCAATGCGACTGAATCCAAGAATATAGTTCCATATTTCTTCTTGTGGTGTCACTTGTGTAGCCATTTTTTCCTCTCAAATTGGTTCAAAGATTTTGAGATATTATCATGCCTTAAATAGCAAGAAAGCTTGCATAGTGGGATTTAGTTTAAACTTTATCTTATCCCATTCTAGAAATTGAGTTATTTTATTATTTTCACTCGTAAATTTTAACAGTCCACCTTCGTTGATGTATTTATTACCTGCTACATCACCTGGTAATTTAAATACCATGCAATCAATTTTAGAATTTATAAAATTTGGATTTGCAAGATTAAAACCAACTTTTACACCTCCTTATCCTAAGCTTTTAGACTTGTTCAATAATATTAGGATCATTTGGGGTCATGATTGTGTAACGATTAAAGGGAATGAGAGAATAGTCGAAACATAAAGGTTAAAACTTAAAAAGAATCGCGAAAGAAAATGAAAAATAATGATTGTATTAATAGGGGTATTTGAAAAGAGTAACAGAAGTTTTAAAATCTTCAAGTAATGGAAGAAAATTTAACCTGTTTGAAACTAAAAACCGATGATCACATACTTATTTTCACATCTTCAGTTAGAATGATTGGACAAAATTACCTTTTCTCCGATGTCAGAGATACATGTTAAGCTTTTCATGCACATTACGCCCTACAAAAAACCTAATAGTGTATATATCCGTTCTACCAAACAACGGGTTTGATTTTCAAGGTCGTGTGAAAATAAGGTTAGCAATCGCAATTATGCTAGTACTAACAAGTTAAAAAGAAATGCACACGATACTTTTTGATAATTGTTCTAAAAGACAATACTTTTCTCTTCTATTTTCTCTTTAGAATCTTTTAGTCTATGTAAACGTAATCAAAGTTAACGCTTACTACAAGTTTTTGGTTTATTATTACAAAAACATCAAAGTACCAATTCCTATACACGTGAAAATCGTCAATGAACCCTATGGGATATTACATGTTTTAAATTTCCGATGAGAATGACATAATAGTAAATTAGAGATATATGTTGATTCACAAGATTTATCATCACCAATAATATGGATCAACTTCAACATGGGTATACCTAATGTTTTTAAAATAAACGAGTTCAATAATTCTATAATAATTCGGCTTTCTACTGTACCTTAGTTCGACATTTCAAACGGATCAAGCGCCATCATGTATGTCCAAAAAACACACGAAATTAAATATTCCAATTACAATGAGGCTTGTATATTATCTTAACTTATTGTGATACACTACACGTGGTTTAATATAATCCTGTTAAAAACATAATATAACCCGTATATTCATATCGAATTCCGGATTACATTCCATCTAATGTGATTATACACCTAAAACGAACTAAAAGTGTACTATTATACATACCATATTTTCTGTGAAACCTATATCTAATAGTGAGTGTGCTGCTATCTCATTTTGTAGAGTTTTTGCATATTAAATTAAAGGTTTGAAATTCAAAACTAAACATTATGTAAATTATTTGAAGTACCTTAGAAGTATGATTAGAGTAGATGGTCCGTTAAAAAAACCCTATAATTAACATCATACATCACTTTTAACTAATAAGTAACAAAATAAAAAATAACCTTATAATCAATTACTAGGTGATGTAGAAAGAAATCTTCACTAAACCTATTAAGACTACCTACCGAGTCAGGATATTTACCATATATCACCTTATAATCAATTACATGTTTCCATCATTGGACGAGTGAAAGAAAAAATTAAACATACCTCAACATTATACGAATTCTAGCATAATGATAACATTAATGATGTAGAAGAAAAACAAAGAAAACCAATTGAGCTTGTTCATTTATCAAGAATACCATGAACATTTTTTCTAATTATCGTTTGTGACAACCCTAAAAATAAGGTTAGACAAAATTAAAATATAAATAAAAATTTTCATGCATGTTACTCGTTATTTGACTGACCTCATATTATATTATGTGTTTATGTGTATATATATTGTATGTATGCATGGTTGCATGCATGCACTAATTTTACGTGTGCATGTATTTATATGTATAAGTTTTTGATATCAAGTATTACATGATCAAGTATCTTATCTTTATGGCATCCAACTAAACCAAAATACAACCCAATCAAACACCATAATACAATGAAATATCAAAAGGGAACTTGGCATCAAAACAACAACAAAACAAACCTTAAATACTTAAACCTCAACATAATCATAACCGAAGCTCTAAACTCGGTTCATTAGAGCAATAAACCACCCGATTAAAACCCTAAGCTTGGTGATTAACACCTTAATCGGCCAAGACACTCAACCATTCCCCTTGACCGCTACCTAGCACCAAATACTCCAAGAAGTTGACACATGAAAACCCTATAACTAGCTTACTCACTAGTCTAGAGAAGATGCAATGATTATCATCATTTATGGCCTTCGGCAGAGACCCCCATAAAACCACCCATCGACCACTTTACAAACCACACACTATCCAAGTCACTCTCTCAAACTCTCTCCCTCAAAACTCTCGGCACCACCATACCACCACCATAACCGCACACCACAACCACACACCATTTACACACCACCATTCTCCGTCACCTCCACACACTACAACCATTTCGACCACCATCACCTTCACACCACTCCACCACCTTGAACCCGGTCACAATAACACCACCACTACTATTTCTCTCTAAGATCTCGGTTACTACCTTAACATCACCACAACCGAACATCATCATCTTCCAAATCGATTGTTGCAAGGAGATCGAGACTTTGAAGCTCAAGACAATCATTCAACTCGGTTCATCAAAGAAAGAAGCTACCATCAGCTACCCTTGTCCTCTCTCATTATCAAAATCAAGGTTTCAACTCTTAAAAGTAACTAAAATTATAAGTTATATATGTTTTAACAAACACATATAATCAACCCTTAGTGATAAAAACATAAAAAGTTTCATCAAACACCACAAATATTTCATCTTATTCGGAAATCAATAAGAAAGGTTTGAAAATATGAAAGGTATGTTAAATTATGAAATTAAACAAAAAGATTATAAATAAGGGTTGAAAATATGCATAAACTTGATAAATTCGTTATACTACTTAAATGACTGTGATTGTGGGAATAAAAAAGTAGATATATTAGAAATATTAAGAATTAAGGTTCTGCAAATTGTGGTACAATTATAATCTGTAAAATAATTTATATAAATTGTTAAGTGTTTGGAAAAGAATTTTTGCTGGAAGAACTGAACCTGGCAAGAAGCTGGAAAAATTATATGTTGATTTGTATGATGTAAAAGACTTGTAGAAAATGTTTTGTGGCTCAATTCGAAGTTATGCATAATTTATGATTTTAGAACTTTCTGCTATTTGAAAATCAGGAAAAATACTTAAACTATAAGATAAATCATGAAACATTTTCACAAAGCATGATAAATAGGATAGAATAGTTTATATGAAAATTGTATTTTTAGGACATATTTTGTTATTTTTACTGAATATTGTTGGAATGATAACAATCATAAAATAGGTTCTGCTATGATTAAGAACTTAAGAAAATTTTGATGAAATATATATTTTGTTATACATATCTTGAAAAGATTCAATGAATTTTAGAGGACCAAAGGTATTTCTGTTGATTTATGCAATTAATATAAAAATTATAGAAAATAAACTGTAAATAATTGAAATATGAAATTTTAATATGTTATGATTGATTTATGGACTCACTTTCTGTAAACATTTCGTGATATAGGTATGGATATAATTTCTGTAACAAATTTTATAATCTGAGGTACTGAAAATTTTGAAGAAAAAATATTTTCTAAACTATAAATGTTTTGTTTATAGGTTATCCATTGGAGTAAAAGGTGAGACTTATAGCCCAATTTTATTCTTGTAAACATTTGGGGGGATAAAGCATACTGTTTTTATGAATGATGCAATTTTTAAGATGAACTGTCATATATGTTACAACCATTAATTCAGATGTGGAACCGTTGGATAATATAGGTAGCGCTACTTAGGAAAATATTTCCTGCACCAACAGGATGAGTATTGTTGTAAGGCCCCGTTCCCGGGATACTTACAGCTGGTCAATCATTGCACATAAAACATATATTTTCATTAAATTAAAGAAAAGCATTGCAGCAAAATCGTCAAAATAGACATCTCATTTCATTATAAAAGCTTTTTTAAAACAATACATCTTTATCAAGTTACAAACACATGTTGCATTACATCACAAAAGCATTGTAAAAATAGATGCCATCCAAAAGAGCTGAGTAGCCGTCCCGTGCCATCCTCAGCAACATTACCTGCCAACTGGAAACACATAAAAGTCAGCGTTGCTGAGTGAGTTCTAGTTTTATAATAAAACATACTTTATCCTTCGTTAAAACCGTTCTTTACTTTTGCATGTGATCACACATCATACGTACACATAGATAATATCATTATTATCTTCATCATGCGTCTTTACCATTCACTTTCATTACTTTCATTCTCATTCATTCTTACGTTCTTACTTTCATTCATACGTTCATCATTACTTTGTTTCATCCCATCAAAACCCGTGAACTTTACCCCACCGTCATGCATAAAGCAGCACTGGGCCAAAATCTATCATAGACCTTCCGTCATGGCGCACATCAGCCTGGCCACTGTATCTAAAGGTAAATTCAGGCGTACCATTGTCATGTGCTATACCCACTGTCATGCATAAAGCTGATACTGGGCCGAAGTCTATCATAGACCTTCCGTCATGGCGCACAACAGCCTGGTCACAGTATCTAGGGTAAGCGACAAAGGTTCCATACAAATGGTCGATCATAAAGACGGACCCCGATGTCACACCCCTACTAAGAGCGGAAACACGGGGGCATAACGAGACGGGAATCGTCATAACACATGGTAAGCGATAGAGATGCAATAATAATAATGATGACAAGCGTGTCATGACGACACCCGACAACAAGGAGACTTGTGTCGTGTTTTAGTCAGTAATCACGACCACATAGCCATAAGCATAAACATGATACATAAATCATAATACATAGATGATAACATTGTATGCAATTCCCACAACCCGGGAACAAGTTACAAAGTGTAATGTTGTTTGAAACAGTTACAACAATTGTTTTCAAAAAGAGAAGTTTAGCCCGAAAATGCATCCTAGGGTCTCCACTAAGGCAGCACACCTAGAACCTCAGCTAGCATGATCACCTTAAAAGATATGCTCAAAATGGTCAACAAAATTGTTGGTGAGTTTGCAGGTTTAAAGTAAATAAGTAATTGATGCTGTATAAAGTTGTTGCAGAATACCGTACATACAGTTATAAGTAAGCAAAATCACATGACAAGAGCTTTACAACCAAACCTAATGACGTACACAAAGAATCTTGTCGGAATATATTCACCCAAGGCCCGTTCCTGGCTTTTGTTGGTACTAACTAGTATACCAACACGAGGGTGGGGGTGTCAACCCAGTAGTACTACCAGTACCTATCCGTCGGTTCCCACACTGGAATTAAATAGTTGTAAGAAAGAACCACAAAGCAGACTCAAGCATGTATCAGATAAGTACCCACAAAACAGTAGCACGTTGATTCCAAGTATGTAAATAGTATGTATATTGCACAGCATAGAAAACGGGCGAGCATACTTTTCCCCCATGTTTGTAAATATTTGTAAGGTAGTATAAGCATAAAAAGGGCCACGAAACTCACATGTTAAGTGATAAGTATGAATGATCGAGATTCCCAACAGTTGTATGCAGAGAACAGTCAAACACCTATTGACAGTTATTGCTAAGCATTAATGACGTGTATAAAGCGTATATTAATGTTTGGTCGGTTCGGGTTGTATGGTTCGGTCGTGGGTAGCACACACACACACAAGCGGACACACGTAACAGATCTTATGTAGATCCAAGTACTACAAGTAGTCGTCATTGCTTATGACATCCGTGAAATGATCTCATGGTTATGAAAGATAGCACTTGTTAAGTATTTGGAGTTCCAATTGGATTGTCGATAATTGTAAAATGTTAGGTTGATTTCAATTGAAATAGTATGTGCATGTTGATAGCGTTGACTTTAATCTTTGTGGTCAAGCAATGATACTTTTACTGATGTTACCTTATGATCATCAGCCGTTCAAGGGGAAATTCACACTCAACATCATCAGTCACACAACAGGACCAGACGCTCGACTTAACGCTCTATCCGTACGAATCAACCTTCAATCGTACGAATCAGCTTCATTCGTACGATTGAGTCTTCATTCGCATGACTAGCATTCAGTCGTACCACACAACACACATTCGCACGACCCAACCTCCATGCGCACGAATCAACCCTCAATCGTGCGAATTAGCTACTTTCGTGCGATTGAACTTTCATTCGTGCGAATTAGCTACTTTCGTGCGATTGAACTTTCATTCGTGCGATTGGACTCCAGTCGTGCGAAACACGCACAATCACATACATTCAGTCGGTCACCTGACTCAATCGCACACACACTCATTCGCATTGCCTCAATCGCACACACCCTCATTCGCATTGACTCAATCGCACACACATTCATTCGATCGCACAACTCAGTCGCATGACATCCCTAGTAGCACGATTCAGTCACCCGAAAGACACAATTGCATGACTCAGTCGCACGACTCACCCAGTCGCATGGCTTAGTCGCATGACTGACCCAGTCGCCTGAACTGCAGGTTCGCGACTGCAGAAGTGCAGAGCAGCCTTCGGCTTCTCCGAGCACGGGTTTTACACAACAAGGACTTCCAGAAACACTCTACAAATATACACAAACATGAAACACAAGCAGAAAGACCTCACACGCACCCACACGACCTCATGTGTTCGAGTTGAACCCGAACACCCGAAACTCTAGTTTGGACAACCCTGAATAAGCAAGGAAAGGGACAACCAAGGTCGTCTACCTACTAGAATAGAGTAGACTAGGCCGTAGATGGAGTCTAGACGACGAGAACAAGACCAAGCGGGTTGGATTTGGAGCTAGAATGAAGAGGATGTGAAGAAGAAGGTGAAGAGGATGAAGAAGATGAAGATGAAATGAGATTAAGGGCTGGAGTATGGGCTTATATACCCAGCCCAAGTTTGCAAAATGGCGAGTTTAGTCCCTGCACTTAACCCTCGAGTTCCCTAAAATTTGTTTCGGTTGATTACGATCTTAAAATGTTCGTTATATTGACGTTAAAAGTGTGTTTAATGGTATTTGATAGTCTAAAATGGTTTTATTAATGACAATGGTTGAAATTAAAATGATATATTGGTGGTAATGGTGATGAAATTATAAAAGGTTATGCTTAGCACACGTTCTCGGAGGAAGCACAAGCACAAGGGAAAATAAAGCAGACATGATTCCTTAAAGCAGGAGTTCATGAAGAAAAGGAAGGATAATTAAAATAATTCTATGCTTATTTATGTCGTTCGACGGACCATAAGGTGACGGATGTCACACCCGATGTGCATCCTTCTGGGGTAGCTAACCCACACATCGTAGGGCTAACACCCTACATTGGGGCGTGTCCTGACATACAAGGCTTGCAAGACTTACATTACTTTTCTTCGTTTATTCGTTAATACATGCATTCATTCATTTCGTTCCTCTTTTCATTATCTTCCACTTTACGTTACATAATACTTCTCATTCCATTCATTAACATACAAGTAAAGCCACGGGAAGACAATCAAATAAATCAAGGAATGTAATAAACATACGACATCATCATACGAGGCATAAATCATACATACATAAACATACAACATCATACATGCCCATCATAACGTCTATGGCCTCAAAAGTCAACTTACATGAAACCCCGGGAACCTCCCAAGTCAAAGCTTACATATACACATCTCCCCAAAAGTCAAAAAGTTAAACTATGTTCTTTCGGGCGCACGAGCCCTATTTGGGTGTATGGACACCCTTCAGTCGCATTTCCTCCTAGGCGACTGAACACTTAGGCGAATGAATACTAGGAGAATGGACCCTATGCGAATGGACATTATGCAGATGGACCCAATGCGGATGGATCCTAGGCGAATGGACCTTATGTAGATGGATCTTATGGGGATTGTCACTATGGGCGAATGAACGCAATGCGGATGAGCACCTAGGTGTATGGACCTCAGTCGCACAACTCACATGCGAATGGGCCTCAGTCGCACGACTCACATACGTATGGACCCCAGTCGCACGACTCGCATGCGTATGGACCCCAGTCGCACGACTCACATGCGTATGGACTACAGTCACACTCCTTTCGGCCGCATGACCTCCAGTCGCATGCCATTCGGTCGCATAGCCGTAGCTGATGCAGAATGGAGTTCATCCCGAGCCTAATCTGTACTTTTCGGCCTCCAAGCCCTCACAAACCTGTTCTAAGCCCAAATCAACCATCCTAAACCTTAGGAATACATACTACAACACCATTCAAGCACACCCAAGCCCGAAAACAAACCTCACTCGCATCACACACAAACACATACACATGGGTTCACCACACACATTTCAAAACCGGGTTTTACTACGTGTTCCAGCACCAAATCAGTTGAAAACATGTAAAAGAGGGGTCCTAGAACTCACACAAACAACACCGTCGAGTAGAGCTTCAATCCAACTCCCCACACCTTAACTTTCACGCTTGAATCCACGAAACCGAAGCTTGAAACCTCTTTTCTCCCTCTCTTCTCTCTTTGGCCGAATTTTGGTAAGTGTGGGGGAGGATGTGGGCTGCCTTCCCCCTCTTTTACCCCACTCATTCAAGTTTTTTCCCGTTTTGGCAAGTTCGGTCCCTCGACTCTGGGCTTATTTCTTTTCTTTCTTTTTGTCGACTTCAAGAAAAATAACCAGGTGTTATAATTGTGATGCTATATTATCTGATTTTATGAATTATGTTATGACAATTACGAATCATCTGAGTATCATGTAAGGTTTGATTGTATTTGATGCATAAAAAATATTTTGTCTGAAACTAAACCTATGATCTCACCAACTTTATATTGACCATTTTGAGTATGCTTTTTCAGGAATCATCATGTCTAACAGCATAATGTTCTCTTTTGATGTGTATAATGGCTGGGGAGAATTAATGGGGAAAGTTTGTGTGAATCTGACAGTTAATCTCTATGACCTCAGTGTATCGGTGGACGCCCATTTCCATCGTCTCTGAAGATGTAGTTGTTAGATTTTATGTTTGTAATAAGATTATATTATGTCAAATTTTGACTACTCATGATATAATTTAATCTTAAATTATCTATAATTAAATGATATGTTATGTTATCATGTGTTTGATTATTTGTTAATTCTTTTAATCAATGAGTTCTGAAAGACCGAGTCACACCCAAAAGCATTTCACGCTTCCGCCGGGATGTGACATCGTTAATTCTCAAAAATTGTTGATAATAAAGGTTTTCATACACTAACGCACATAGTGATATATAGAAAAATTATTTCATAAACTTCAAAAAACTATTCATCTCCCAATGTTTACATAAATATAAAAAACAAGCAAAAAGTCAAATGAGACACAAAACACAAATGAGCCACAAACTAGGCCGTGAACAAAGTCCAATAAAAATTAAAAATAAGACAAAAAGTAAAATAACTCACATATAAGCCATTATTGAGCTAAAATGATTATCCAAATCGCCTACGATATTTTTAGAAACGTGCTCCTCGATCTGACGGTCGTTTTGACCGGTCGTAGGTTCAAAATGAAAACGTTTAGTCCAAATTACGGTCATTTTAGTGAAGTCCCCTTGCGATCGAAAGCCTTTAAAAATAAGATTGTCTGCTCCTCCATACTTAGGCTCGTACCACTTAAGATGATCTGTAAGGCCCCGTTCCCGGGACACTTACAGCTGACCAATCATTGCTTATAAAACATATAATTACATTTACACTTCATAAAATCATTGCAGCGGAACATTAAAATAACTTTTCATTAAAATGATTTTGCAAGTTAATACAATCATTCATTGAATATTTCCATTTGTTCGCATTACAATGCAAAAATGTTAACAAAAGAATTCCATCCAAATGCCAAGTAGCTACCCCGCGCCATCCTTAGCAATGCTCAAATGCCAACTTGAAAATGCATAAAACGTTAGCGTTGCTAAGTGAGTTCTAGTTTTAATATAAAACATACTTTATCATTCGTTTAAAACCATTTTTTACTTCCTTTCAAATCATCGTTCATTTTGTACATTTATTATCTTCTCGTTTCATCTGGGTCCTATCATGTGCTTAACCCTCCTCTAGAGCACCAAGCAATTCATATAGGGTTAAGCGACAAGGACCCCATACATCTGGTCAATCACAAAGACTGAACCCATGTGTGCATCCTGATGGGGTATATAACCCGCACATAGTTGAGCTGACAACCCCTTATTGGGTGTGAACCTACATACATACGCTTGATCACATGGATCAAGCCGTAGTGTGCATCCTCATGGGGTAGCTAACCCGCACACGGTTGAGCTAACACTCTCATTGAGTGTAAACCTCCATACATTTGATTGCAAGACTTTCTTACGTTCGTTCGTTCATTAATGCATGCATTCTTCATTTCGTTTCTCTTTTTATTATCTTCCACTTTACGTTACATAATACTTTCATTTCATTCATTAACATACCACGTAAAGCCAAGAGAAAATAATCATACATAAATATAAAGAACATGAACATACAACATCACCATACATAACACACATAATACATACCATCATGCATAACATCATACACATCATGCCCAAACATCAAACATACATTATAACATCTATGACCTTAAAAGTTAGTTTACATGAACCCCCGGGAACATCCCAAGTCAAAGCCTACATTCATCTTTTTCTCCAGAAAGTCAGAAAACCTTCTAAGTGTTCATCCGCATTTGCTATAGTTCATCCGCATTTGTTATAGTTCATCCGTATTTGTTATACTTCATCCGCATTTGTTCATCCGCATTGGCCTTACTCATCCGCATTTCCCATACTTAGTCAACATTCATCCGCATTTCATCCAATACTCATCCGCATTGACTTAGTGGTTAATTCTCATCCGCATTAACTGGTTATCCGCATTGACTTCCATTACTCATCCGCATTGACTTACTTAATAGTTAATGCTCATCCGCATTAGCTGTTCATCCGCATTGACTTCCATTCCTCATCTGCATTGACTTACTTAATAGTTAATGCTCATCCGCATTAACTGCTCATCCGCATTAACTGCTCATCCGCATTGACTTCCTTACTCATCCGTATTTCTTCTGCATACTTAGGCAAATTCTAAAACTGAATTTATGAGCCTTAAACATCAGATTTCAGTTCCCAATCACCATCCATCATGTTCTAAGCTTAAATCTTACCTTCTAAGCCTTAGAAACACAATCATACAAAATCAAGCATGAACATAGCGACACGTCACATCATAACATCAACATACACACAATCAAACATACGGGTTCGAAACCCAGTATAATGAAAACATACATTCATGCATTTTCGGCCCTAAAATCAGTTAAAAACCAGTACACCTTAGCAGCTCTTGAGTATGGATTCTTCCAAACTCGTTTGCAATTGAGTTCAACGGCCTAGAAACCCACTAAAAACATACCTAAACACATACAAACACACATAAGCATAAACCCGAGGACATAACCGGTTAAGAACCCCATAAAAACTTGAATTCTTACCTTGAATTTGCACTTTTCATCTTGTTTCTCTTCAAAACCGAGAGTTCTCTGCTTCCAGTTACTCTCTCTCTCTCTAAAAATCCGAGAATTGTGTGTAGAGAAAGTGATGGGTGGCCATGCCACCTTTATCACCAACTTACTTTTATCCTTTTTATCACTTTTAACCCCTAGACTTGGGTTTTATTTTTTTCATTCTTTTTACTTCACTTTATTCTTTCTTTCTTTGTCTTTAAAAGTAACCGGGCATTACAAGTCCACCCCTTTTAAATAGGTTCCGTCCTCGAAACCTGTTATCCTCAAAGAATTATGGGTAATGTTGTCTTATTCTTCTTCAGTCTTCCACATAGACTCAGATCCCTTTTTGTGCTTCCACTGTACACGCACAAGGGGAACCACTTTATTCCTCAGCCTCTTCTCTTTTTGATCAATGATCGCCATGGTTGCTCCACATAATTGAGCCGTTCATCTACTTTGATATCCTCCAGTGGAACAATCATATCCTCATCTGCTAAACACTTCCTCAGATGAGATACATGGAATGTCGGGTGAATTCCACTTAACTCATCTGGTAATTCTAGTCAATAGGCCACCTCTCCTACTCGAGCAACGATTCAGAAAGGCCCTATATACCTTGGGCTCAACTTGCCCTGCTTTCTGAATCAGATGATACCCTTCCAAGGTGAGACCTTCAACATAACCCTGTCACCCACCTGGAACTTAATCGGTCTACGTCGTTTATCAGCATACGACTTTTGTCTATCTTTGGCTGCCTTCATGAAGGCTTTGATCTTTTCAAGCTTCTCAGTCATAGCCTTGATCACCTCAACGCTTCCTAACTCTTTCTGACCAATATCACCCCAACAGACGAGTGTTCTGCATCTTCTACCGTATAGCATCTCATAAGGAGGCATACCAATATAGCATGATAAATGTTATTATATGAGAACTCAGCTAACGGTAAGTGGTCAACTTCCTCCAAAATCGATAACACATGCCCGAAGCATATCCTCCAATGTCTGAATGGTCATTTCTGACTGACCATATGTCTAAGGATGATAAGCCGTGCTAATATGCAACTTCATCCCCATAGCATCGTGGAATTTTCTCCAAAATTTAGATGTAAACCGGGTGTCACGATCAGACATAATGGACACCGGCACACCATGACAAGTTACACTTTCCTTGATGAATAGATCCGCCAACCTCTCGGATGAATATGTCTCACGGATCGGTAGGAAGTGAGCACTCTTCATCAATCGGTCAACTATCACCCATATGGCGTCATACCCTTTCGGGGTACGTGGTAGCTTCGTAATGAAATCCATGGTGATGTGCTCCCACTTCATTTCGGTATATCCAAAGGTTGGATCTTCCCATATGGCTTTTGATGTTCGGCCTTCACCTGTAGGCAAGTAAGGCATTTACTCACATACTCCACCACATCACGTTTTGTACCGGCCACCAATAATCTTTCTTCATGTCTTGATACATATTTGTGGCACGGGATGAATGGAGTATCGAGTCTTGTGAGCTTCATCCAAAATCTTCGCCTGTAGATCCCCAAAACGAGGAATCCACATCCTCCCGAATCGAGTTCTAACACCAAGCGTGTTTTCACCCAATTTTGCGACCAGACCTCTCATTCTTTCAGAGTTAAGATGATCTTCTTTTAATGCCTCATCTTGGAACTCCTTGACTTGCTTCATCACATCAGAGGTCATGATTATCTGGTAAGCTTTTACCCAAATTGGCTCGGGTCTCTCTTTTTCAGCTAAGGGCATCCGCCACCACGTTGGCTTTGCCCGGATGGTAATGAATCTCGCAATCATAATCCTTTATGAGCTCCAACCATCATCTCTACCTCATGTTCAGGTCCTTCTGCTCGAAGAAGTACTTCAAGCTCTGTGGTTAGTGAATATGGTACACTTCGTCCTGTAAAGATAGTGCCTCCAAATCTTTAACGCAAAGACCACGGCTAGTAGCTCCAAGTCATGAGTAGGATAATTGATCTCATGAACCTTCAATTGTCGTGATGCATAGGCTATAACTTTTCCTCTCTGTATTAACACACACTCTAACCCCGAGTAGGAAGCATCAGAATAAACCACCAGATCTTCACTTCCATCGGGTAATGAAAGAACAGGAGCTTGAGTCAACCTCGCCTTTAACTCCTCAAATACCTTCTCTTGAGCTTTACCCCATACAAACTTTACATCTTTCCGGGTCAATTTGGTTAGTGGAGAAGCGATCTTAGAGAAGTCTTGAATGAATCTTCTGTAGTAGCCCGCCAAACCCAAGGAGCTACAAATCTCGAATGGCGTCTTTAGAGACTTCCATGCATCACTGCCTCCACCTTTTCCGGATCCACCATGATCCCGTTAGGATTCACCATGTGACCCAAGAATTGAACCTCGCGCAACAAAAACGCGCACTTGGAGAACTTGGCGTACAACTTCTCCTTTCTCAACGTCTCTAGAACCTCCCGAATATGACCGACATGTTCTAACTCGCTCTTCGAATAAATCAGGATATCATCAATAAACACAATCACTGATTTATCCACCATCGGCCGACACTCTCGATTCATCAGATCCATAAAAGCAGCTGGCGCATTGGTCAAACCAATGACATGATAAGAAACGTGTAATGACCATAACACGTGCGAAATTTTTTTTTAGGGATATCCGGCTCCTTCACTTTCAACTGATGGTAACCAGATCATAGGTCTATCATTGAAAACCAACTTACACCTTGAAGCTAATCAAACAAGTCATCAATTCTTGGTAAGGGGTAGCGGTTCTTTATCGTCAACTAATTCAGCTCACGGTAGTCAAGGCACATCCTCATACTACCATATTTCTTCTTCATGAATAAGACCGGAGCACCCCAAGGAGTGATACTCGGTCTAAAAAACTCCTTTTCAAGTAGCTCCTGCAACTGCTCCATCAACTCTTTCATCTCAGTCGGAGCCAAACGATACGGTGCCTTGGCAACAGGTTGGGCACCCAGTATCAAGTCAATCTGGAAATCGATCTTACGGTCAGGTGGCACTCCTGGTAAGTCTTCTGGGAACACGTCTGGAAAGTTACACATAATCGGTACATAGGACAATTGTGGTGTTAGCGTATCCACATCCTTACATAGGCCAAGTAGGCACTACATCCACGCCTCATTCACTTTCCACCACCGCCATTGAGATTACTTTCGGGATCGTCATGACCCAATCCCCATAAACCGTCACCTTACTCTGGTCAGGCGCTATCAAACGAATCATCTTCTTGTGACATACAATGTTCGCCTCATAATCCGCCAACAATCCATCCCCAATACTACATCAAACCCGCCTAAGGTCATGACGAACGGTCTAACCGGAAACTTATGACCTTCTAATTCCACATCACATCCTTCTATCATCTCAGAAATTCTGGTAGACTTACCTATGACAGTTTCTACATCAAAGGGCGCATCAACACTCCTACTACTAACAGACAGTTTAGCACAGAAAATAGTAGCAATAAAACTTTTACTGGCACCGGAATCAATAACATGGAGGCTAAAGTTTGGTATACTAGGAAAGTACCTGACACGACATCAGGGTCCTTCACCTCCAGTCTTCTTCACCCCAGAACCCTCAGCCCTCGGCTTCTTACAATCCCTACTCATATGACCACTTTCCTCACAGTTAAAACACCTCATACCCCCACAGTCTCTAGCCATATGACCAGGCTTCCCACAATTGAAACATATGTTTGATCCCCACTGGCATTATCTGGAATGCTCTTTCCCACATTTTCCACACCTCTTCGATCTTGCCCCTGATGTGACCACACGGCGGTCATCCACCCATGCCTTCTTGTTACCTGTTGAGGCACCACCCTGACCAAACCTCTTCTCGTTCCAACTCCGATCACCACCACCCTTCTTGCTTGCCCCAACCACCACCACCTCTCGCTCATCAGACAATCTTCCTGCTAAATCAACTGTCGACCTAAACGTGCTCGGTCGGGTAGCGATCATGTGTCTACGTATATCCGCCGGCAAACCTTGAACATACCGCTTGATTTTCGTGACATGGATGTCACTTGGTCTAGCACCAGACGTGCCATCTCATTGAATTTGGTAGTGTACTGCTAATGTGTCATCATTCCCACCTCCAGCTGCAGGAACTCCCTTTCCACCTTATCCATTTCCCTGTGAGGACAGAACTCCTCGATCACCAACTTCTTTAACTCTGCGCACCTCATCCTCCCGATAGCCCTGCTACCCTCAGCTTGGACAATATTGTCCCACCAGCACAAAGCTGATTCCACGAAAGAGTGGGCGGCGAACTTCACCTTCTAGTATTCCCTTATATATAGAATAGCTTCCATTTCTCTCACCTACTGGTGAGCAGCATCAGCAGTGCCGTTACCATCGAAAGTAGGGGGCTTGCATCATTGAAACGCCCCGTACTTACAGCCTCGTGCCGCCTCTAGTGCATGCTCTTCTTCCTCCTCTTCTTCTTCGTCCTCAGACAAAACCATCTCAGTCTCGGGCTGTCTCCTTTCACCCGTAGGTCTACTTCTTTCTTTCCTCTCCCCCTCCCGTACAACTTTAATCACTTCAGTCACTACATACATTAAGATCATCTGCATGACTTGATGCACCTCTTCAACCACAGCCTCTTTCACCGAGGCCCTTAAGTTTGCACTCTCATCACCACCCTCCGGGTGAGGGGTCTCTGGTTCTTCATGAACCACCTTTTCAACTCTGGGTCTTCCTCTCATAACCCGTGGTTCAGCACCACATCCTGCACCACGTGAAGCTTTAGATGATTTACCACCGGCCATCCTCTAACACACACACTGAAAGATTCAAACACTAACACAATCATTCAAGGGAACAGCTCAGTTTATGTCAAGTATAGTAAGTCCCTAATAACAGTGGCCAGTTGTGATTAGCCACTTACTTTACTCTTCATACCGTAAGCATTACCTATCTTGACTACATCAGTGTCTAAATCTACAAAAAACACATAAACCACATCACATGCGCACAAAATACCAGTTAACATTACAAAAATACCTGATGGCACGCAACTACTCAGATTGGCATCCCTTCCCTTCCCGTCCCATTTTCTGTTTAAGTTTAGGTTTATTTTGAAAATTTACCAGTTTCACTTAAACTTTGAATCTGATACCAACTTTTAAGGCCCCATTCTCGGGACGCTTACAACTGGCCAATCATTGCTCATAAAACATATAATTACATTTACACTTCATAAAATCATTGCAGCGGAACATTAAAATAACTTTTCATTAAAATGCTTTTGCAAGTTAATACAGTCATTCATTACATATTTCCATTTGTTCGCATTACAACACAAAAACATTAACAAAAGAATGCCATCCAAATGCCAAGTAGCTGCCCCGCGCCATCCTCAGCAATGCTCACATGCCAACTGGAAAATGCATAAAACGTTAGTGTTGCTGAGTGAGTTCTAGTTTTAGCATAAAACATACTTTATCATTCGTTTAAAACCGTTCTTTACTTCCTTTCAAATCATACCATGCTTTAGAATGTGATCACACAGCATACGTACACATAAATAATAATTATTATCATCATCATCGTTCATTTCGTACATTTATTATCTTCTCGTTTTCATCTGGGTCCTGTCATGTGCTTAAACCCCCTCTAGAGCACCAAGAAATTCATCTATGGTTAAGCGGCAAGGACCCCATACATCTGGTCAATCATAAAGACTGAACCCCTATGTGCATCCTCATGGGGTATATAACCCGCACACAGTTGAGCTGACAACCCCTCATTGGGTGTGAACCTCCATACATACGCTTGATCACATGGATCAAGCCCCAGTGTGCATCCTCATGGGGTAGCTAACCTGCATACGGTTGAGCTAACACTCCTCATTGAGTGTGAACCTCCATACATTGCTTGCAAGAGTTTCTTCCGTTCGTTCGTTCATTAATGCATGCATTCTTCATTTCATTCCTCTTTTTATTATCTTCCACTTTACGTTATATAATACTTTTCATTTCATTCATTAACATACCACATAAAGCCAAAGGAAGATAATCATGAACATACATAACATCATCATACATAACATACATCATACATACCATCATGCATAACATCATACACATCATGCCAGAACATCAAACATACATCATAACATCTATGACCTCAAAAGTCAGCTTACATGAACCCCTGGGAACATCCCAATCAAAGCCTACATTCATCTTTTTCCCCAGAAAGTCAAAAAACCTTCTAACTTTTCATCCGCATTTGCTATAGTTCATCCGCATTTGCTATAGTTCATCTGCATTTGTTTTACTTCATCAGCATTTGTTCCTGTTCATCCGCATTTGTTCATCTGCATTTGTTCATCCGCATTGACTTACTTAATAGTTAATGCTCATCCGCATTAACTGCTCATCCGCATTGACTTCCATTACTCATCCGCATTTCTTCTACATACTTAGGCAAATTCTAAAACTGAATTTATGAGCCTTAAACATCAGATTTCAGTTCCTAATCACCATCCATCATGTTCTAAGCTTAAATCTTACCTTCTAAGCCTTAGAAACACAATCATACATCATCAAGCATGAACATAGCCACACATCACATCATAACATCAACATACACACAATCAAACATACGGGTTCGAAACCCAGTTTAATGAAAACATATATTCATGCATTTCCATCCCCAAAATCAGTTAAAAACCAGTAAAAGAGGAGTTCTAGAACTCACCTTAGCAGCTCTTGAGTATGGCTTCTTCCAAACTTGTTTGCAATTGAGTTCAACCACATAGAAACCCACTAAAAAAATACCTGACCATATACAAACACACATAAGCATAAACCCGATGACATAACCGGTTAAGAACACCATAAAAATTTGTCACACCCTAACCTTGATGGCGGAAACATCGAGATATGAGGGTTAAGATTGTTCACAGCCACATAACGCTATATTAAATGTAAATATTAAAATTTTAAGTTTCAAAAGGCATTACAAACACAACTCTCAAACATGAAATAAGTTCTAAATAAAACAAAACATTACATAAACATTTTATTTAATTAACTAGGTCCAAGTCCTAGTTTTATTGCAAGCTTCAAAAGACCACTTTAAACTTGGGGGTTACCTGAAATATGATAAAAATAAAAGGTCAAATATAAATAGTTGGTGAGTTTCCAAGGTTTTCATACATAATATGATAAAGTTACAAGTAGCAATTCATGTCACAGGTCATAAGTTAGTATGGTTATAGAACACATATTGTTACAACCAAACCTCGACTTGATTACAAGTATATAAGATTGGCTAAGTGCATTTGGTTCCCATGATGAACACGCATACGTCATCAGGAGCCGGCAATACCTCGGCTTTAGCACCAAATAGGCTTGTCAGACCCAAAGATCGAAGACGTCGCCAGGCTAGCAATAGTTAATGATTGTAAACAGACTATGTATCTCATATAATTACTTACAACACAATAACCATGACAAAATATAAAGATGAATTGCAAGTGATTTACAAGTCTCAAATGTTTATAAGTGTATTATGTATAAGTAATCATGTTTCACCCCAAAATAGTGTGAAATAAAGTAAAAAGGGGTAAGGAAACTCACATGACAAATAAGTGTAAGAATGAAGATTAATAAGAATAATAATAAGCGTCATTCCAACGTAAATCCTCACAAGGCATCTAATTATATGTATTTACAAGATTTAAGTTTAATAACAAAATTATTGATTTAACTAGAACTAAAGTTTCAAGTGGAGTTTGCGATCTTTGTAGTAGTCTAAATAATGTAACAAAGAAATTTACCATTTATGTAAATTATCATAAAGAAAATAACATTAAATCATCCATAATAGCTAGTGAAGTTTAAATATAAACTTGAATAAACATTTGAAAAGATTCATGATTTTAATGATAATAATTTAATGGTAATATTTGGACCAATAATAATTTATAATTTATTATTTAAAATCTATTTTAGTAGAAATAATCCAAAAACAACATTTGTTAAAATGCTTTGTTAAAAAGATAATTAATTAATTAAATTTATAAAAATTACAGAAAATAATTTGATGTCTTTAAAAATATTTAAAGTTTACAAAAACTATTTTTATATTTATTAAAATTTTTCCATAATTTAATTAAGGGTTACCCGGGACCTCATGTGTGTGAGAGAAGTACCCTAACCAGTGAACCAGGCTCTCAACCGTGGTATGTATTGGTTTTTAATTCTTAAATAAGTAACCTAAACAAATCCCCAATTTCCTCATGAGCCCTAGATCAAACGAACCCAAAATTGAGCAATGATTCGTGAGTTTCAACCCAATTAACCTTAGGGCTTTTAATCCCTAAGTGAAATCGAGTAGATTGATGTGTTAAACCTACATGATTAAGATCGATTTCGATGCCACAGACCGAGAAAATATTCGCGAGCGTCTTGTGTCCAAACGATAATCAAATGACGATGCTAATCAAATTAAACTTGAGGATAGTTTCGGATGTGGATCCTGATGCAAAGCCCTCGATCAATTGAAGTTAATAATGCTCAGAAAGGAGGTTTTAATCGAGTTGAAGGTCCGATGAAAAAGGGTAATCAAAGGGAATGTTTGTGTTTGATTCAGGTGAAATTGAAGAGTATTAACGTTTAGGAATACTTAGATGATTGATTAGATGAGTTTAATTATGTTATTATTATGATTTAAGGTTCGATCGGTTATGGAGTTGAAGGTGTCGGTTACATGTTCGATTAAGCCCATTGACCGACGTTTATTTGCATATAATTCTGACCATTGGGTTCGAATCATGTTCTAGAGGGGTTCGGAACTGTTTCGGGATCAAGAAACGACCAATTTTTGTCGTTTATGAAGTGGCCGGAGCTTGGCCGGAGCTCCTGCCGGAAAATCGGGTAGGAGAGGGGGGGGGGGTTGGTTTGTGTTTTCATTAATTACATACATGGTCCCTCTAGTTCGTTTTGTAGCATTTTAAGCTTTAAACTATTATTTAAAGTTTCCAAAATTAACAAAACACCCCCTTAACTTAGATAAACTTTAAGTTTTAAACATTATTATTTTTTTAAAACTTTTATAAGTTACTAATTTTTATTGTTTATACTATTAGTATTTTAGTTATTATTATTATTAGTATTATTATTATTATAATTATTATTATTATTATCGTTTGATTTAATATTTTATTTATTAACTTTCATATATTTAAATTTAATGACAACTAAGGAATATTCATAAATAACCCATGAATTTCAAGATTGACAACAATGACCCTTATAAGAATAAACGAGATTAACTTTTAATTAAAAAAATATGAGATGTTACAGTCTCCCCAACTTTAAAAAATTTCGTCCCGAAATTAAAAAAGTGAAACTATACAAATAAGAACGGGTATCTCTTCTTCATGTGCTCCTCGCGTTCCCAAGTAAATTCAGCGCCACGTTTATTTTCCCAACGAACCTTGACGATTGGGGTTGTTGTGGTTCTAGTCTTCTTCATTATGCGGTCCATGATCTCAACAGGTTTCTCGACAAAATGCAATGACTCGTCAACCTGTATGTCTTCCAACGGAACATGTAGACTTTCGTCAGCCAAGCACTTTCTCAAATTTGAAACGTGGAAAGCGGGATGAACTCCACTAAGGTCGGAAGGTAGTTCCAGTTTATAAGCCACCTTTCCAACCCTTTTCAGGATTTTAAAAGGTCCTACAAATCTCGGAGCCAGTTTACCCTTCTTGCCAAAGCGAACAACACCCTTCCACGATGAGACCTTAAGAAGAACCATCTCCCCAACTTGGAATTCCAATGGCTTACGTCGCTTGTCAACATAGCTCTTTTGACGACTTCTCGGTTCTTGTGGATAATAGAAACTTTATCGGTCGTCTCTTGTATAAGTTCAGGACCAGTGATGAAGTTTTCACCAATGTCAGTCCAGCAGATTGGTGAACGACATTTACGACCATAAAGGGCTTCAAGAAGTGCTTCAAATGGTGCCATCTTGATACTCGAGTGATAACCATTGTTATACGAAAATTCCGTGAGCGGTAGATGCGTATCCCAATCACCACCAAAGTCAAGAACATAAAGGCGTAGCAAATCCTCTAAGGTTTGGATCGTTCGCTCGGTTTGACCATCAGTTTGAGGATGGTAAGCCGTGCTTAGGTCCAATTAAGTACCCCAAGAGTTCTTGCATAGACGACCAAAAGTGTGAAGTGAAACGAGCATCTCGGTCGGGTATGATGTGCAGAGGTACCCCATGACGACTTACAATCTCATCAACGTATATACGAGCTAACCTCGATGTCTTGTAAGTGTCACGTATGGCTATAAAATGTGCCGATTTGGTCAATCTGTCAACGATCACCCATATGCTATCATGTCCTTGAGAGGTTCGGGGGTAACTTAGTTGTGAAGTCCATGGACATGTGTTCCCACTTCCACATAGGAATCTCAGGTTGCTCAAGTAATCCACTTGGACGTTGATGTTCAGCTTTAACCTTCGTACACGTGAGGCACTTAGCTACATAAGTTGCTATATCCTTCTTCATCCCAGGCCACCAATATTGATCACGCAGGTCCATGTACATCTTATCGGAACCAGGATGAATAGAATAACGAGTTTGATGAGCCTCATCCATGATAAAGGTATGAAGATTATCGCGATTTGGAACTTAAATTCTATTTGCAAAGTACATCAATCCATTGGGTTTCGTTTCCAATCGGATTAAAAGATTATGCTCCAGCTCATCCTTCATTCTTCCTTCTTGTTGCACCACTTGTTGAGCCTCCAAGATACTAGACTCGCTGTCACTATCTATTCTTAAGTTTTGTAGCAGTACGGTAGTCTCGTTGACATCTAGTCGGATCTTAGTATCGAACTCACCCAAAGTGTCAAACCATTGATGTCGATCGTGAATTTCTTGGAATGAGATTATCTTGTTGTGAATCTTTCGGCTTAGTGCATCGGCTACAATATTTGCTTTACCAGGATGGTAACGAATGTCACAAATGTAATCACTAATCAACTCCACCCAATGACGTTGTCTCATGTTGAGATCTTTTTGATTTAAAACGTGTTGAAGGCTTTTGTGATCGGTGTAGACTATACATTGTGTACCATACAGGTAGTGTAAGGCCCCGTTCCCGGGACGCTTACAGCTGGGTTCTCATCGCACATAAAACATATAATTACATTTGTATTTAATAAATCGCAGCGGAAAACTAAAAAAAACTTTCATTTCCATGTAAATGCTTTTGCAAACTAATACAACATTCATTACAAAAATAGTTTGTTCGCATTACAATGCAAAAACATTAATCAAAAGAATGTCATCCCAAAAGAGCTGAGTAGTCGCCCGTGCCATCCTCAGCAATCATTACCTGCCAACTGGAAACACATCAAAGTCAGCGTTGCTGAGTGAGTTCTAGTTTTATAAATAAAACATACTTTACTTTCATATAAAACCGTTCGTTACTTTTACATGATCACACATCATACGTACACATAGATAATATCATCATTATCTTCTTCATTCGTTCATTCGTTCTTTCATTACCTTACTTGCGCATCGGACATCATCCATACCAATACCATGTGCTACACCCCGGTTAGTCGTAGCTACCGGGCCGAAGTCAACAAATGAACAGCTAAACGTATGCCACGGTACTAGGAGTAACCATCAGTCTTAGCTACTGGGCCGAAGTCAACAAATGAACAGCTAAACGTATGCCACAGTACTAGGGGTGAGCGGTAGAGGTTCTACATTCAGGGTCAATCACCAAGAAGGACCCGGTATCCGATGTGTGCAAGACGTTTCATTCGTTCATTAATACATGCATTCATTCATCATGTTCCTCTTTCTTTATCTTTCGCTTTACGTTACATAATACTTCGTTCATTCATCATAATAGGTAAAGCCATAGGAAAGATATTATACATCACACTAAGGAACATAAACATGCACCAACATCACCTCATACAGGGCAACATCATACATACATAACATATAACATCATCACCCTCATCATGCCCAACATGTTTTCTAAGACCTCGATCGTCATCTTAAAACTCTTATGGGAACCTTTACATCAAAACTTACATCTGCACTTTCCCCCGAAAGTCAGAAGTCAATCTACACCTTCCTCGGGTTCAACAGCCCTATTCGGGCGTATGGACACCCTTCAGTCGCATGGCCTCCATGCGACTGAACATCATGCGATTGAACTAATACGGGTGAACACCTATGCGAATGAACATCCAGTCGTGCGAATAGACAATGCGGATGAACACCTATGCGACTGGACCTTCAGTCGTGCGAATGAACCTTCAGTCGCATGACCCCATGCGACTGGCTCTCCAGTCGTGCGAATGAACCCCAATCGCACCCCAATCGGCCGTATGGCCTCCATTCGGCCTCCAGTCGGTCGCCTAGCCCTAACTGATGCAGAATGCAGTTCAACCCGACTGCAGTCGAGGGTTTTCGGCCTCCAAACTCATCTAAACCCATTTTAAGCCTAAATCGACCATCCTAAACCTTAGGGATGCATACCATAACCTTATTCAAGTACAACTAAGCAAGAAATCAAGCCCCAAACGGGTCCTACGCATACATACACGCATACATACGGGTTTTCACCCAAAAACGCGAAAAAGGGTTTTCAGATGTGTTCCAGCCCCAAAATCATTCAAAAACATGTAAAAGAGGGGTCCTAGAACTCACCTAAACGAGCACAATGACAAGAGCTTCAATTCGGCTTGCTTCACGACGATTTTGGCGACCCGAACCGAACCGAACCAACACTTTTTCCTCTTTTTCTCTTCTTTCTCTCTTCTCCCTTTAAGAAGCTGAAATGTGGGTGTGGGGAGAGTGGGCTGCCCTCTCCCTACATATATCACCACATTTTCCCAACTTTTCTTCGTTGGCGAGTTTGGTCCCTCGACTTTTGGACTTTATTTTCTTTTCTTTCGCCACCGGCTTCAAAATAATAAATATCCGGGTGTTACAGGTAGTGCCTCCAAATATTCAAAGCAAAGACAACAACACCAAGCTTGAGATCGTGTGTTGTGTAATTCACCTTGTGAACCTTCAATTGTCTCGATGCATAAGATACGACCTTCCCTCGTTGCATGAGAACACAACCAAGGCCTAGTTTAGATGCATCACAATACACAGTGAAGTCGTCATTTCCATCGGGTAGGGTCAAGATAGGAGCATTGCACAACTTATGCTTTAACGCTTCGAAAGCTTCTTCTTGCTCGGAACCCCACTTAAATGGTTTATTCTTTTGTGTCAAAGTAGTGAGTGGCTTTGCGATCCTCGAGAAGTTGGCAATGAATCGCCGATAATAACCAGCAAGACCAAGAAAAGAACGAACTTTAGTAGGAGTTGTAGGAACACACCAATTCTTCACAGCTTCCACCTTTGTAGGATCAATGTGAATTCCTTGGCTATTCACCATGTGTCCTAGAAATTGAACTTCCTCAAGCCAGAAGTCACACTTCGAGAATTTCACGTATAATTGCTCTTTCTTCAACAACTCAAGAACTTGTCGCAAATGCAGTTCATGCTCGATGTTGGACTTTGGTATGTCATCAATGAAGACGATCACAAACTTGTCTAGATAAGGCTTGCATACTCGGTTCATGATATCCATGAAGACAGCAGGAGCATTGGTTAAACCAAAAGGCATAACCATGAACTCATAGTGCCCATATCGAGTATGGAATGCAGTCTTTGGGATGTCATCATCATGAACTCGTAATTGATGATATCCAGAACGTAGATCAATCTTCGAGTATATAGCAGCCCCTTGAAGTTGATCAAACAATTCATCGATGCGAGGAAGAGGATAACGGTTCTTGATGGTAAGCTTGTTAAGCTCACGATAATCGATGCGCATATGAAACGATCCATCTTTCTTCTTCACGAAAAGAACAGGTGTACCCCAAGGCGAAGAACTAGGATGTATGAAGCCCTTCTCGGATAGCCCTTGAAGTTGACTAGAGAGTTCTTGCATTTCAGATGGTGTAAGTCGATACGGTGACTTAGCCACGGGGTTTGCTCCCGGTATCAAGTCAATTTTAAACTCGACTTCACGCATGGGAGGTAAACCACTAAGGTCATCGGGAAATACTTTAGGAAAGTCTCGTACGATAGGGACATCCTTAAGTTCTTTCCCTTTGACTTTCATGTTGACCACATAAGCCAAAAAGCCATATACTTCTTGCTTAAGCACTTTCGGGCTTGAGTGCAAGACATGAGTTTAAGTCCTTTGGAAGATTTTTCACCGAACACCTTCAAAGTATCTCCAGAAGGTAATGGTATACAGATGCACTTCTCGAAACAAATGATCTCGGCATGGTGTTGGCTAACCAATCCATACCAATGATGACGTCGAAGCTTCCAAGTTTCATAGGGATAAGATCGATAAGAAAATCATGCGTGTCAAGACTTAAGATGCAATCACGAATAATGACGTCAACGGTGATTG
The DNA here is from genome assembly GCA_025506515.1 of Flaveria trinervia. Taxonomy (NCBI): domain Eukaryota; kingdom Viridiplantae; phylum Streptophyta; class Magnoliopsida; order Asterales; family Asteraceae; genus Flaveria; species Flaveria trinervia. The sequence goes on along the minus strand of CM046448.1, from coordinate 104,713,941 downwards.
GTTCTCCATCGGCAACTTCAACGGTAAGAGGTCTTTCTAGTTTCGTATGTGGCTTAGCAAGTATGGGTTCAAACTCTAACGAAACAAAACTCTTATCGGCTCCAGAATCAAATAGGACATAGGCATAAGTTTTATTAATAAAGAACATACCTGTTCAATTTTAAAGGTATTTAACGATACAGTTAATGCATGAAAATAATTAGGTCACACAAGTCAAAGGTAAGTTAACATACCATTTACCACATTGTTGTTTGCTTGTGCTTGATTTGCGTTGATGTTGAAAGCACGTCCTCAAGCTTGTGGAACATTACCCACAAGACGAAGGCATTGTGGGTGAAAATGACCAGGTTCCCCATAGTTGTAGCAAACACGGTTTGTGACCACGACGGCATTATTAGGTGCACGGTGGCAAGTCGCCACCAAATGACCATATTTACCGCATAAGGTGCAGATACGGCATGGTTGATTCCCCGGATGATGATACCTATAAGTGTTGCACATAGGCTAAGGACCAACATAAGCCCTAGCCCCAGGCACTTGTGCCACAGGTGTAGCCGCAGGTACAAGTTGTCTTTGGGGTTGTTTGGGTGCAGCCACGGCATAGTTACGTGCCGGTGTAAACTTGTGCTTGTTGTTGTTGTTGTTGTGAGACGGTTCAACTTTAGCCTCCTTATCGGCCTCGGTAGCCGTCTATTCCACCTTCTTTGCACCCTTCACAGACATGGTGCCCGCTCGTATATGGTTCTTGGTGAGTTGAGCGGTGATAGTGATGGCTTCTTCCAAAGTTGTGGGTCGGCTACCCACCACATCTTGAATTTGGGGTGGTACACCCTTAATGAACTTCTCGATGATGCGGGGGACAGTGTCGACCATATGGGGCAATAGTATACTCAACTCATGATGCCTAGTTGAGTAAGCCAAATGATCACCACCATCCTGCTTTAGGTTCCAAAATTCCTCTTCCAACTTTTGTAACTCGCTTCTCGGGCAGAACTTCGCGATGGCGATGTTCTTGAACTCTTCCCAAGTAAGTGCCAGAATAGCATCGGCTCCTCGATTTCTCTTCTCGCTATTCCACCAGTAAGAGCCCTTTGTTGGAGCATGCTAGTGGCATAACGAACTTTGAGTGCCTCGGGACACTCACAGTTGACAAAAGTGTTCTCCATGCTTTCGAACCACTCAAGAAGGCCAGTGGCTCCTTCCTTGCCACTAAAACTAGTGGGCTTGCAAGAGCTAAAGTGCTTGAAAGTGCAGGTGGGGTTGTTGCGCCCTTGGTTAGCACTATTTTCTCCTTGACCATTGTTGCTAGAGTTGGTCATTAAGGTGCTATTGAGTTCAGCAACCATGATGGGATGACAGCAGCCATTTGTCGGGCGATCATGGCGGCTAGCTTACGATCGGAACTTCCACGCTCTCTATGATGACGAGACATGCTGGAATATGCAAAATGAATTAGACACGAGAAAGAGAATAACAAGGATTATAATTCAACAAGGATAATGCAAGAGTTGTAAGGCACTTGGAATGGTTCCATTTGGTAACGTATTACCATTTGGAAACGTTGGCACGTCAAGGTAAGTTGACCTATTCGCCTTAGAAATTTGTGTATGTTGACCATAGTTTATCACTCATCCAAAAATCCCCAGGTAAGCATAACTAGTCCCGTAGGATTTATGCGATATGCTTGCCTTAGCCCGAGGGCCTTTTGCTAGGAAATCCAGAATACAGGTGTCCATGTGTCACACAAATTTCTTAGGTTCATGAAATCGAAACCTTGATGAGATTTACATAGATTATACATAAGTCTAAAGATCAAATTCTTAAGTATAAGTATACGATTCTACGTGTCGTCAAGAATAAGATTAATAAGTTTCATTTGTCGGGGAGAGTCAAAGTGTCAAAGTTCAAACAATTACAAGGAAAACCTATGCTAAGGCATCAAGTTGCACATAAGTATGGCATAGAATTATGTAGCATGCAAACAATATATATTTCCAAGAATAAAAATATATTCTATGAGGTTCATGCATAAGCTATAGTCTAGGTCACCATTTCTAATAACCTAAATCCCTTTAGTTATGGGCTCTGATACCAATCTATCACACCCCAACTTTGACGGCGGAAACGTCAAGATATGAGGGTTAAGATTGTTCACAGCCACATAACGCTATATTAAATGTAAATATTAAAATTTTAAGTTTCAAAAGGCATTACAAATATAAGTCTCAAACATGAAATAAGTTCCAAACAAAACAAACCATTACATAAACATTTTATTTAATTAACTAGGTTCAAGTCCTAGTTTTATTTCAAGCTTCAAAAGACCACTTTAAACTTGGAGGTTACCTGAAACATGATAAAAATAAAAGGTCAACTATAAATATTTGGTGAGTTTCCAAGGTTTTCATACATAATATGATAAAATTACAAGTAGCAATTCTTGTCATAGGTCATAAGTTAGTAAGGTTATAGAACACATATAGTTACAACCAAACCTCGACTTGATTACAAGTATATAAGATTGGCTAAGTGTATTTGGTTCCCATGATGAACAAGCATACGTCATCAGGAGCCGGCAATACCTCGGCTTTAGCACCAAATAGGCTTGCCAGGCCCAAAGATCTAAGACGTCGCCAGGCTAGCAATAGTTAATGATTGTAAACAAACTATGTATCTCATATAATCACTTACAACACACAAATAACCATGACTAAATATAAAAATGAATTGCAAGTGATTTACAAGTCTCAAATGTTTATAAGTGTATTATGTATAAGTAATCATGTTTCACCCCAAAATAGTGTGAAATAAAGTAAAAAGGGGTAAGGAAACTCACATGACAAATAAGTGTAAGAATGGAGATTAATAAGAATAATAATAAGTGTCGTTCCAACGTAAATCCTCACAAGGCACCTAATTATATGTATTTACAAGATTTAAGTTTTGATAACAGAATTATTGATTTAACGGGAACTAAAGTTTCAAGTGGAGTTTGGGGATCTTTGTAGTAGTCTAAATATGTAACAAAGAAATTTACCATTTTTGTAAATTATTATAAAGAAAATAACATTAAATCATCCATAATGGCTAGTGAAGTTTAAATATAAACTTGAATAAACATTTGAAAAGATTCATGATTTTAACGATAATAATTTAATGGTAATATTTGGACCAATAATAATTTATTATTCAAAATCCATTTTAGTAGAAATAATCCAAAAACAACCTTTGTTAAAATGCTTTATTAAAAAGATAATTAATTAATTAAATTAATAAAAATTACAGAAAATAATTTGATGTCTATAAAAATATTTATCAACCTAAATCGCCCTACCGCAGTGACACCCTCATTCGCGACCGTAGCCGACTCCGGCCAAATCAGTGCCGCCGATCACCTTTCTGTGATATCCAGATCACCGGAAACTCTTCATCAATCACCGTTGACATTTCGTAATGCATACCGCAGGTACGTGCTCGGTTTTCATCCTGGTTGTTTTGTTTTGTTGTGTTCGGTGTTGTCTTCTTGATTTGGTGTGATTCGTTTGGGTTACGGTGATTGTCACACCCCTAACCACGGCGGTTTCCGCGAGCGTGAACGTCATGGAAACCATAGTCATTGATCAACCACTACATGATTCGATAAAAAACATACGTTGTAATCATGTTGAAAGATACATAATTGTTTTTAGAGTTACATAGCGGAAGTGGTAGCAAAATGTAAATTGTTTTTAAAACAATGCCTTTTAGAAACAATGTCTCAAATGCAAGCGTGAATCCTAGAATGCAATAACTCCAAACAAGCCTAACATCGTGCAAACCTTAATTTCCTGAGAAAAACATGCATGAAGATATGTCAACATAAAGTTGGTGAGTTCACAAGTTTTAAGTAATAGTAAACAGTGTATGGACCACAAGTCTTTCCATGGTTTGATTGTCGATCATACAATTCTACAATATTATATAAGCACCGCAACTGAAGCTAGACTGTAACTGTAACAAATTGCCCCTACCCATGTCTACTGTAAGCACGGTGTGAACAAGCTAATAATACACCCGTTTAGACCTCCAGTCTAGGTTAGGATAATTAAACCGGGACGGAGTAGTCAAACCCAATAGTACTATCCATGATTACCTCGCTTTAGAAAATAAACTAACGGTCTGATAATAGGGTAATGTATACGGCAAGTAAGCAACTTATATAATGTAATACTCGGTTATTAATTTATTTTGAAGCCGACGAATGAAGAAAAAGAAATAAAGTCTAAAGTCGAGGGATCAAACTCGCCAACGAGAGAAAGTTGGGTAGGTGGTGATATTTGAAGAGAGAGGGCAGCCATTACCCACTCCCCACACTCACATTTTCAGCATAGAGAAAGAAGAGAGAAAAAGGAAGAAAAGTTGGTTCAGGTGGATTCAAGGGTGCCAAATTGTTGTGTAGCGAGTCAAATCGAAGCTCTTCTCGTTGTGGTCGTTTGTGTGAGTTCTAGGACCCCTCTTTTACACGTTTTTGAATGATTTGGGGCTGGAATACATATGAAAATCAGGATTTTGGTGTGTGTGTGTGTGTTTGACCCGTTTGTGTATGTGTGGGTACGTGTATGATTCGTTTGGGTCTTGCTTTTGAACTTGTGTGTGCTTGAATGGTGTTATGGTATGCATTCCTAAGGTTTAGGATGGTCTATTTGGGCTTAGAATGGGTTTAGATGAGCTTGGAGGTCGAAAATGGCAGATTGGGTTCGGGTGAGACGTACGACTGAGGCCCATACGCCTGCCAGTCGTGCGGGTGAGAGTCAATCGCATTGGGAGTCATGCGACTGAGGTTCCATTCGCATAAGTGTTCATCCGCATTAGTTTCATTCGCATTAGGTCTATTCGCACGATTGGGTGTTCATTCGCATGGGTGTTCATCCGCATTGGTCCGTTCGCATGATGTTCAGTCGCACGGAGGCCATGCGACTGAAGGGTGCCCATACGCCCAAATAGGGCTGTTGTACTCGAAGAAAAGCATAGTTTAATGATTGACTTTCTGGGGAAAGTGCATATATAAGTTTTGACATGGAAGTTCCTGTAAGTTCATGTAAGATCATTGTTGAGGTCCTAGAGGTTACGTTGGGCATGATGATGATGTGCATGTTTATGCATGATGTATGTTATGTGTGTATGATATTGCCCTGTATGACGATGACTGTGTATGTTAATGTTCCTTATTATGATGTATGTTTATCTTTCCTGTGGCTTTACGTGTTATGTTAATGAATGAAACGAAAGTATTATGTAATGTAAAGTGAAAGATAACAAAAAAAGGGAACATGAAGAAAGAATGCATGCACTAATAAATGATAAAAGTAAAGAAAGTTTTGCAAGAAAATGTATGAAAGGGACACGCCATAAAAAGGTGTTAGCCTAACGGTGTGCGGGTTCGCTACCCCGGGAGGATGCATATCAGGGTCTTTCTTTGTGATCGACCATTTTTATAGAACCTCTACCACTTACCTCGGTACTGCGGCACCATGTATAGCTGTCTATTTATAGACTTCGGCCCAGTAGCCATATAGCTTGGGGTGTAGCACATGGTATTGGTACGGAAGATATGAAAAGTGAAAGAAAGAACGAATATGATGATAACATTGATATTATCAATGTGTACGTATGTGTGTGATTACATGAATGTAAAGTACAGTTTTAACGAAATAAACGTATGTTTTATTATAAAACTAGAACTCACTCAGCAACGTTGACTTTATGTGTTTCTAGTTGGCAGGTAATGATTGCTGAGGATGGCACGAGACGACTACTCAGTTCTTTTGGGATGGCATCCATTTATAATGCTTTTGTGATGCAATGCAACAATGTATTTTCTAACTGATTAACGATGTATTATTTTGCAAAAGTTTTTATGATGAAATGAGATGTCATTTTTTAATGATTCCGCTGCAATATTTTGTAAGATAAATGAAAATGTATGTTTTATGTGCAATGATTTACCAGCTGTAAATTTGGTCAAATTGTCATCAAGTTATAACCCAACTTTTGTAATAATATATTTACACTCACTAACTAATTATAACTTGAGGAATATATGTAAGTATTCATAGTAATACTTGTAAAGGTTTAAAATAACATATCCATAACATAATCCCTTTGTAGATTTTCTTGAGTTTTTAACAATTCTTATAACTTTTATAAAATCACCAACTAGTAATTTTGTCACACATGGATTTATGAACGTTTACTTTTTATAGACAAAGTCATTACTTAGTTCATGTTAAAATATTTTGTGAAGTATTATTCTTGAACTACCTTTTTGTTAAACATCATATTTAACATGGAAGACCTTTTGAATGAAGATATTTACATGTCATCTAATAAATGGATGAACATGATGAACACAAGAAGATATGTAAACAAGAAGAGAGTATTTTTACTTAAATAGACAAAGAAGATGGAAATGATGTTGTTGGGTGTTTGGAAACTTCAAGATCACTTGATCTTCAACAATGACTCTTGAATCATCAAAGATTTGTAGAAAACAAAATGGAAAGAAGATGAGATGGTGATGGGGGTCCTTGGCTGAAATTTTAGAGAGGGAGAGGAGGAGAAGAGATGTTGGGTGGTGATGGTGCATAATGCACACTTACTTATAAGGCCAAGTCTTGCATTTGTTTCATCTCTCTTGGTGTCTTGCTAGACACCAATGGTCAAGAGGATGAAGAATGAAGGTGGCCATTCATGGAAATGAAACTTGATGCTTTCAACAAATGCAAAAGTTGTTACACCAAAATAGAATGTCTACACCTTCAAGTCAAACAAGAAACTTTCATATCTTTTGAGGTTGTATGGGGAAGAGAAGAGAGAGAGGGGGGGAGGCAAGGGGAGGGGTTTGTTTTCAATTTTTTTGTTTTTAGTATGTATTTGGGTGATATTTTTTGTATTATGGTAATTTATATATATTTTTATATTTTTACTTGTTGCTTTTTAAAATGCATAAAAATTATTATAATAAATCATATAAGGTCACATATTTTAATATTGATAATATCTAAATAATAACTCGTGTATCTAGTAGTGTGTTATACGCGTTTTATCCGGGTAAATATTAATTTATGCGTTAAGATTTATTTTAAGCTTTTCCAATGTATTTAATTTGGATTCTAAAATACTTTGAACAATGAATCTAAAATACTTTGAAACACTTTAAGGTATTTATTAGTACACTATCACCAACGTTCGCGTGTAAAATAATTACGCCGAATCACCGATACATGAAATGTAATGCATGAAATTTTGCAATGCATAAAACGACTTCGATAAATGACAGTAAATTTTAATCGAGCATTATAGGTTTAATTATAACCAAGTCAAGGCCGGGTATTGACCTGAAATTGCCGGTTGTCATAGTGATGCTCGGTGTTGTGCGGCGGTTGTGAGTATGTGCATATATACATGTATTGTATGTGTAACCGTGTGTGTGCATGTGAATATATGCGTAGGTGTTGTGTGTTTCAATGTGTGTATGGGTGTGTGTTTTGTGTGTGAGCGTAAGGTATGTGTGTGTTGTGAAGGTGTGTGTGTCTACGTAATGTATGTGTGTGTATGTATGAACTGTTGTGTGTGTGTTGTGATTGTGAATGTTTTTGTGTAATTGTATGTGTACTACTAGTATATAATTTTAAGTGTGTATTGTGATATGTATCTATGTAATGCAATATATATTGTGTTGTGTCATATATACTAATGGATGTGGGTACGTGTGTAGCGGGCGTGGATAATCAAGTTATATCTATATATACTAACTTTAGTAACTCGTGTATTACACGGGTTGAATAAATAAAATATTAATATAATAAATTTATTAATTATAAATGATATTTTAAGATATGATATAATTTAAATTACGTATGAGAAACGACTATAAATAATAAAATACTGATATCAACTTTTTAAAATATTGTTTTTAATTTTTTTTAAAATAAACATTTTGTTTTAAAACAAACCATATAAAAATACATTTTTAAACAAATTCTTATTACAACTCCCAAATTTGCTAAATTTGGTTTTTAAAAAATTGACTTTTTAAAAGTATTAATTTATTTAGAAATCAACTTAATAAATAGATTTATTTCTTAATTTATTAAATATTAAAAAGTATTAAAATAATATTATTAGTAATTAAGGTAATTATTTAATAGGAGAGGGAGGCTGGAAAATTTTGGTGAGGGGGATTATGATGATTACATGTGACACTCATATTACTCTTTTATTAGAGTAAGAAGATTATATGTGTTCATATGATTATGTACATATATACATATACATATATATATATATATATATATATATATATATATATATAATATATATATATATATATATGTACACACACATATACACGTGTGTGTTCGTGAGTGATAATATGAGTTTAAATATATTATCATGTCATAAAATGTGTATGACGCGAGTGGTTATGCAGTTGGATATGTGTGTCTATAGATGTAACATCCGTCGAATTTCAAAATATAAAACCAAACCCGAACTCACTTTAAACTTTCATACGATGAAATTTTAATATTAAAATTTTAGTTATTTATTTTATTGAATCAAACACATTAAATGTGAAATTTAAGCAATACTGAAAATTGTTTTATTCATTTTATCATTTAAACAAAGAATAATAATTTATTTTATAAATAAATTTTTTCATAAAAATATAAATCTTTATTTATCATTTTACAATAAATAACTAAATGGAAAAGACTTATTAAAACTTATAAAGTTATAAAATGAATTTTAATAAACTTATAAAGTTACAAGTCTTATAAAAGTTATAAAGATTTTATAAGAAAATAAATTATTCTTTTATCTATTTTTTATTTAATCTTATATTTATTTCCAAATCATATCCACATTTTAAAAGAGTTATAAATCACCGTTAACACCATTCATAACTTCCTCCTAACCTCAAGTATAAAATCAAGGCTTAGGCCTAACTTTTCATTTACTCATTATCTAAAAATCTCACTCTCATATTTTTCTTTCATCCATTGATTATGATCAATTTTGAAGAAATTTTATTTTACAAGAAATTTCAAGAGTTCTTAATACTAAGGTAATCTTTTATTGCTTTTATATTATACATTCAATCATCTTAACATCCAATTGTTCTCATGATTTCATGTTCTTACTATTATTCTTTCTTCTACCAAATCTTTTTTTATTTTAATCATCATCATTTGATCATTAACATTTTAATAATCACTAACCTATAACAATCACTAACATTCCTAAATCAGGCTAACAACACACTAACATAAACAAAGAATCCCGTTTGCATATGGACGGTTATGCCGCCGCATTCGGTTATTTCACAAGATTATTGTTCTAAATAATGGCTATGCCAAAGTCTTAGAATATTTTTATAACTCAAATCAAGACTAATATACCATATATTGACATAATAAAATGTTCTAACCCGTTTCATGCTTTAATGATTTTAAAAGTGCACATAAGTGCCTTATTACAATTCTGGCAGAATATAATCTTACTTTAATCGACCATAACTTGATCATAACAAAATAAATTTGAGTAAACTCAGACTCCAATGTTAAGTTCTTTGAATTAACTTTCAACGATAGTTTATACGTCGTCAAACTCAATCGGATGACTCAACAATAGCCTTCACAAGATAAGTGCGCATTTCGGCACCTTCTGTCTTGTGCTGCTTGTTTGACCTATTTAATGATCTTTTCATAAAATTGTTTCTGAATGAAAGTTGTTTGGGAGAATTTAAAATAATCAAGTATAAATTTTTATAATTTTATGAAACCGTTTTCTATTTTTAAAACCTGTTCAAACACATATCAAACATTCTGTCCAAAATCTAAAATTGATGCAATAATCATTTTTCAGTCTACCTTTCGTTTTTAGCATTCATTAAACATCCTAATTTCTTGTAATGAATTCCAACCTCAAGTTATTATTCTTTTTATTATTTAGGACATCACCTTTGACTCTTGATATTCAAGTTTTCTTATGTACTCTACAAGCACCACTATACTTGTGAGTTTTTTATGTGAGTATTTTTATACCCCTTTTTCATATTTTCACACTTTGGGGTGAAACATGTTACTTTATAATCGTTGTACTTGTAAAACGTTAATTCTTGTAAACGTATGGCAATTTACTTGTATGTTGTGGTTAGTTGATCTTGTAGCTACCATGTAATGTCGATTATATGTACAATCATTAACTACTGCTAGCATGGTAACGTCATAGATCTATGGCCTGACAAGCCTACTTGGTTGATACAAGTACACTTAGCTAATCTTATATACTTGTAAATGTTTGAGACTTGTAAAACTGTCAAGGTTTGATTATTCTATCACACCCAACCACTCGCATCAGCAATATTGTCCGCTTTGCCCACGAGGAGCTCACGGATTTGCTTTTGGTTGCCCGGATGAAAACTTCCCAGGGTGGTCACCCATCCCTGTATTGCTCCCACCTGAGCACGCTTAACTGCAAAGTTCTCCTCTCATCCACAACCAATACGCCCAAAACACGTTGTTGATGTTAGAGGCCAGACATCCTTATGAACCAGGGATTTCTCCTACCCACGACCGATGTGGGATATGTGTAGGGTGTCACAGGAAACGACCATGACTCGTTTCTAGAGTATGTAAACACATCTCATTCAATCAAATGCAAAAGGTAGAATCAAGAGGTGTACGATATCATCTATTGTTTGAAATTATTGAAAATGCGTTTGATTTTAGTACAAGAAATTGAGATGATGATGATTTACGTACATGGTTACGTATACGTAACTACGTAATTAAAGCAGGAGTTGTATTCTAAACATATAGATGATTATGATAGAATATGACTTCAGACTAATGTTTTGTTACATATATGTAAGTAAGAGTTATATATGTAATATTATGGGGTACATGTTTGTAACTTATCATAGTTTCATCAACTTACGTATATGTAACATATAATGCTACTTACCTATACCTTACATTCTATGTATCTGTTGATATTTTTTATAAAACTTAAGTCTAGGTTTTTATGATTGTTATGTATATGTAATCAGGTTACATATACGGAACCACGTCTACATATACGTAAACAATGACTTTAATAAGGTATTTTGTACTAGTAATGTATTATAGTTACATGTACCTAATTGATAATTGTTGTATATATGTAACAAGATGTATAAACATGATTTACTTTGTCTAAAGATTTGCAATTAGATTTAATTATGCAATCTGCTTATGTATTTACGTATACGCAAGCAGTTTAACATATGGCTACGTGAGCTCACTATTGGATTGTTTAAAAACAATGAGGATGAAGTTAACTGTTAATGCATATGAAGATAACAAAAATTAGTCAACTCTTGAAATTTTTTAAATGTAATTTATGAGAGATGAGAGTGGAGAGAGAAAAGTGAATATAGGAATTTTGGTTATTGTTTCCAAAACTAAAAAGAATATTGTTCTAAATTTGCCCTTTTATCATAATATAATCTAATTAAATTTTGAATTATTTACTAAAATATCATTTTGTATACCAACCATTGATTAAATAGATCAATGGTTTAGATTTGGTTTTTAGAGTTTTCTAGTAAATTATGGTTTTCTTTGGAACCACCCCCTATATATATATATACATATATATATATATATACTATATATATATATACATACATATATATATACATACATATATATATACATACATATATATATACATACATATATATATACATACACATATATATACATACACATATATATACATACACATATATATACATACATACATATATATACATACATACATATATATACATACATATATACATATATATATAGATACATACATATATACATACATACATACATATATACATATATATATATATAATATATATATATATATATATATATATATAATATATATATATATATATATATATATTATATGCTCTAACAGTTACCCATGTGTGTAACCAATATGAAGGATTCCTTTCTATCAAGATTATAAAGATAATTGAATACCTACATTTGAAGTAATATGTGTAGTAGCTCTTGTATCCATAAGCCACGTAGAGTGATTTAGATAGCTAGATGACATATAGGTGATGAACCCTGATTATAAGGTTGGATACCCTCAGGGGCGCCTATTAAAGTTATGATGAATACATAAGGCCATCTGGTTGCTAGATAGTCTACTTATATACAATTTTGTGTGGTTGTGAGTGATTCTCATGACTAGAAAACACATCCTAGCAAAAATATTGCTAAAAATTTTAATTAATATTTTTCTTATTTTTTTTAAATTGAACAAACCATACAAATAGACAAAGATATTAGAAAGTAGGTAGAGTTGGATGAGTTAGCTCAGCAAGTTGCTTTGGCCTTGAACTGGTTATACAAAGGTGGTGGTCAATGAAAAAAAAGTGTTAGGCAGTGGTGCATATGTTGGTTTCTAGTCCTAAACAAGGTGGTGAACGTAGTGATGACGTTGGTGTCTTGGTGAGTGGGGAAATTTTCGAGATCAGCACAAATAACTGATGGAGTTGGTTCCTATTGTAGTAGCACAAGCCACCACATGAGAATGGAAATATAATAAGATTGGAAAGTTTTGACAGCAATTAAAGAGAGATATATAGTTTTTGAGAGATGAAGAGGCATGGAGCCTTTGGGGCTCGACTTTTATACCATGATAGGCTTTATATTTTTATTTTCCTAAACTAAAAATGTACATGTGTATAAATTGAGAGAGAAACAAACCATAATACATAACCTAATGATTTTATTCCTAGCATGTTTAACCCTAATTTACTCTATTTATTATTTATATCTTAATATACTAAATTATTGCAAGAGCAAAAGAAACTAAATACTTTAATTTATATATGAATATATATATACATATATATATATATGTATGTAGATATATATATACACATATATAGATATATATATATACATATATTACACATATATAGATATATATATATATACATATATATACATACATACATACATAGATACATACATACATATATATATATATAATATATATATATATTATATATATATATATATATATGTATATATATATGTATATATATATGTATACATATATATATATACGTATATGTATATATATACATATATATGTGTATACATATATATATATATGTATATATATATGTATACATATATATATATATAATATATATGTATATATATATATATATATGTATACATATATATACATATATATATATTATATATATATATAGGAGAGAGTTCAAATATTATCCCTTTGTTATTATAATAACCATGTTAACTTCTTAAAATCAATCAATATCATTATTTTTTGTTGTAATAATATCATTATACATATACAAATATATATATATATATATGTGTGTGTGTGTGTGTGTGCACGCGCGCGCGTAAATTTATAAACTAAAAGGATTACATCTACAAATATTTAGGAGGTATAAGTGCGTCTTACATTAGTGTAATTTTTTTACGATTACGTATTTACACATATACATGTATGAATCTATCTACTAGTTTTCTTCCTTTAAATTCTTGAAATCTCCGTACTCATCACAAGCTGCTTTAGACATATATGTGGTTTGTGCTTATAATTTACCCCTTTATGTTTAAGGTGATTGGTGTTTGATGAAATTCCTTTTTTCAACGCTTAACAGAATTGCAATGTTATTTGATGCAATCTGCGATTCTGTGATGTTAATTAACCGTTGTTTGCTATTGTTTTGTGGATATTGTTGTCATTCAGTGCTATTGGATTTAGTATGATTGTTTTTTGGTGATATTTATTGTATTCTAATATTAGATAGAATTTGATCATTATGGTTAATATGCGAACCAATCGATAGTTATATGGTTAAACATTGCGTATAAGTGAACAGTTCGCGTAATATCATAAATGAATTGAATATGGAGTCTAGTATGAAATTGTGACATCCGGTAAATTTCCGTTACCAAACCCCGTTAGTTCCGTTAAGTCTTGTATACACGTGCCGTGAGCACACACTAGTTGTCTTTTAACGTTGGTGACCTAATAATAATGGATAATGTTAATTTAATGTGAATCTAATTGATTATGTGATTATTGGGTTATGTTTATGTGTTACACGTTTTTAAAAGGTTAATTAGAAAATTAATCGCGTAACGCGGAAACGTGCCTATTTGTTCGTATGTTTTGTGTTTTATCAAGATAAGATATAATGATTTTCATAAGTTTATATCTTTATATTATGAAGTTAAAAACACTTTACAAAGAGTTTAAAGCCTAGTTTTTATAAAATACAAATTACAAGGGTTAAAAGGGTAAATATGTAAATTAAAATTTAATAAAACAACTCCAAACCCTAGCCAACCCCCCTTCGGCCGCAAACACTTCCCAAACACCTCTCCCTTTGCGAAAATCAGCCAAGAACAAGCATCAAAACATCAATTTGATTCGATTACAAGGCATACAACACGTAGGAATCATCAATTGCAAGCTATAACACGTTTTAAAGGTTAGATTTTTCATGTTTTTGTGAGTTGTTCATGATGGCCGAACCCTAGTTGTGAAATTGGCCTTCATGGGGTCGAAATTGATGTTGGTTGATGATGTTAGTATGTTAGTTAGATTGTATACATGTTAGTTAACGTCGATTATGCATGAATTCTATGTTTTTAGTGGATTGATCATGAACTTGTGTATGAAACAAACCCTAGTTTGAAAATGCTATGATTATGCATGATGGATGATTGTTTGATGAATGTATGATGATTAGTAGGTTGTATGAATGTTAGGATACATTGATTTTGCAAGAAATTGGTGAATTGAAGTTGGTGTTCATAGGTTACTATAATAGTAACTTTATTTTGCATGTAATGATGATCTAGTGATGGATTGATATTATGGATGTGTTCATGATGATGATTGGATGCTAGATTGTTGTTATGAATGATATAAATCTTTGAATGGATGTTATTGATTCATAGCTTGCCAAAAGTAGAAACTTTTGTTATGAAGATTGGTAGATTATGGTGTTTAGGTGATGTTGATCATGTCTAGATATTGTATGGAGCTTGAGATGGTATAATTATGATGAATTCATGAATACATTGGATGGTTGATAGATGTTGGATGTACTTTCCCAAAAGGGAAACTTTATTTGCATAAAGTCTGAAAAATGATAGCTTGAACATGTTTGGGATGTTAGGAACATGTTAGTATGATCATGAATAGATTCTAATGTGGTAGAACATGGTAATTTGGTTGTATGTGATACCGGGGTAATTATGAATGATATTTGGACATTTATGATCATGTATGATTTGGATGTTGATTAGTAGTAGGACATCATGTTCGGGATTGGTGGTTGATTGTTGTGATGCAATGCATATGGTTAATGATTATGGTTATGATCATCATACACGCGTGCGAATCTGAGGCCCCTACTTAGTAGGATTGGCAGGGTTTAGGATGTGAAGTCGTGAGTGGCTTCACATGGCATGTAGTGAGTGGTTTGATCTTTGTATGACATATTAGTTGTGTTATAACTAGTAGATATGTTAATGTTCTAGATTCGCATGACTTGTATGATACTTGATTGTATGATGATCTAAGAGTTACACCTGGATGATATAGCATACATATGATATGTTTGAATGTTAACTATGTATGATATACGTGTATGATTACTTGAATGGTTTACAACACATAAAGTCACCAACGGGTCAAACGGGTCAACTAGGTCAAACATGTCTGTTTTGTTTGAAATCTTGAGTCCTTGGTTGTAGTGTACTTAGGGTTTCACATGTTCTTTGATTACACGTACTCATGTACTTATATGATCTAGGTAACCTCTGAAGGTTTTCTGTCTATTATGTTTGTCAAGTCAAACTCTAAGTATATATACGCATATCAGGTGAGTTCATGCCCCACTTTTTATTTACTCTCTTTGGGGGAGATAGCATACTGGTAAATCACGAACACTTTATGTATTTAAGTTGTGTACAATATTATATAGTGTTGATATCATGGAAAAGTCCTCACACTTTCGAATTGTTAATATTGATTAGCGGAGAAATTTGGGTAGTACTACTGGGTCTGACGAGCCCCACCTGTGTGACTCGAGGTCAACCGGGTGCAAGTTGTCCTAATGAACATTGTCACGACCTGTTAAGTCGTGGCAGGAGGCAACAACGTAACACAGTCAGCTTCAATTGCGAAATCACTATGAAATAATATTATTGTTAATGGACTAGCTATCTGTTACAATACGCTACTTGTACATCTCTATTATTAAACTGTTTATATTTGAATATCTCTTGAACTCACCAACCATTGTGTTGACATTTTTAGTATGCTATTCTCAGGTCATTAGCTTGCTTGCCATAGGAGCACTGCATGGTCCACTACATTCTATGACACGGTCTTCAAGACAAATTTTATCATTTTAATAATTAATGATTACTCTTTTGGGATTGGCACGTGTTTTGCCACAATTATACTTTTATTTCTTTAGGTTGTTTTCAAAACGCTTTCGCACTGTTTAAATTATTTACTTTGGGTTGATTTCATTTAAATTATGACATATAGAGTCGTTCTGAGTAACTATTGACTGTGATCCTGGTTTGTTACACGTCTCGCGATAAAACTCCGCAAGTGGATTTTGAGGGTGTGACAGAAATAAATTATGACAGTTAACAAACTTGTAAAAAATTTGTAATCTCATTATGCAACCGAATATCATTTTAAAAGTGAATTCTATAACAACTTTACGGTCATAAGTTTTTTGCCTAGCTTGCAACCGTGTGTTACGACCAATAAAAATCGCTTTGCATCCGATTTTAAGCCTGTGGTCGGAGCAATTGCAATTGCTAGTTTTGCTACTTATGTGATGTCGGTCATCAATTTGTTGCTTTTTCCTGATCGCAATGGTCATTTTGTGCTAGTTCATTTAAACACTATTAGTATATAGTGTGTGTAGAACACATTCTTACTTTATTATTTCAAAATAGTAAATTATTACATATGACAAACATACAAAGCAACAATACAATATTCAACTATAGATATTACAAACTTAAAGCAAAAAACCCAGCTTTAAGGATACACTTCAATAACAGATTGAGGGGCTTGAATATGTGTTACATCATAACGAGTGAATCCAGCCTCATGAAACACGTACGACCATTCTTTTAAATTGCGTTCTTTCCCTTTGTTTGTGTAGATCATCATGTTAATATCATACATCAATCCCACTCCTTTGAACTCATGATCTTCTTCCCGTCCTAATACAACATCTACGATAATCACCTTCCCTTTATCTTGTGGGATAGCCTCTCGACATTTTTTTAATATGTGATGCAATCCTCATCCGCCCAATCATGCAATATTTTCTACATCCAAACATACTTGTTACTTAGAACTCAACATGTGACATGATCATATTGAAATGAAGGAAGAAAGTATAAATGAAAAAAGTTGACATGATGTTAGTTGTCAAAAAGTAGAAGGTTATGGTGACTTGAGTCTACAGTAAAGCTCCTTAATTAATATATAGAATTAGAGTTTGATTTAATTTAATGAGTTTGACTAACCTAACATGTCTGTTAATAATATAAGTTAACTAGATTTTAATACTCACGAACCGATAATAATCCATGCTAAAATGTGAACAACAAGACTCTCAACTTTTAATTTCGTAATCATGGACAATCACACTATTATAGTTATCATATATTTACCATTGGTTTCTACTTGATGTAACTCACAAAGATGATTACAATCGAAATAGAGAAAATAACTTTCCTTGTAAGCAAAAACAAGTCTAAATTAAGCGCATATTTATGATAATTATGCAGGTGCAATTGCACTTGATTGAGAAAATAAAAGATAGAGTGACACTGAATAAAGTTAATATAAATTATTTTTAGATAATGGATCATAGTTATGATCATTATCCAATATGGTTTTATATAAATATAACACCATTTTTATCATATTTTACTTAAAATCAACATAACAAAAATAATATCGGAATATAACATAGTTGGACTAACCATCATATAAACAGCATCAGCTTTTTGAACATGTTCAAACATATTCCCTCCAACATGTTCAACACCAGTACATATTGGAGCCGTTGACACCACATGAGGAAGATCAAAATTTATCCCTTTAATCCATGGACAAGTCTCCACGATTAACTGTAGAGCTGTGCCGCTACCGCCACCAACATCCACCACTGTACGTAGCCCCTCAAACACCTGTGGACAACCCTCCAACATTGCAGCCACCGTTGCCCGAGCATCACATGCCATTGCATCATTAAACAATTCATTATGAACATGATTCATAGCACCAAATTGCCATAGATCCATACCATGTGCTGCCTCAAAAGGTAAATCTTTGCTACCTAACACCCAAGCACTAAGCTTGTGCCATGGAGCCATCATTGCTGGACTGCTCGTTAAAAGCACAAAGTTAGCCATGCTATGCTTCCCATTTCGTGTTAAGAGTCTAGATAATGGGGTTTGAACATATCCAACAGATGTTTTGGATATTGGTTTTTCTTGAAATATTTTAAAGTAAATTAAGAACCTCATAATCCGATGCAATGAAGACTGTGAACACCCGATCTCTAATGCTAGATCAGCAAGCGTTATCGGGGATTCACGGTTTTCAAGAATATCAGGAATTCCAAGTTCAATGGCACACTTGACAAGGGCATATGACTATACCCAGATATAGTTCCTATTTCTTCTTGTGGTGTCACTTTTGTAGCCATTTTTCCCTCAAACTAGTTCAAAGACATTGTGATTTTAGTATGCTTTAAATAGCAAGAAAGATTGCATCGTTGGACTTGATTTATAAATCTATTTTATCCCATTCTAGAACTTGAATTTTATTATTTTCCTTAATTGTTTATGTTTAGTAAATAATAGAAAAGGACTTGTATTTTTTAACTAATTTGTTTTTTAACCTTTAGCTTTGCTAATTACACCGGATAGCATTATGTATATGGTTTGTTTTATATTTTATCCTTTATTTTAACTGTTGTTAGTTTGCACTATTAATTTAGGTCTCTTGGTTATTACATAAGGGTAGATATAATTTCAACTCCTAAACGGCCTTGATCAGTTCGGTCAAGACCTATCATTTTATGCTTAAACCCGTGAAACCCACTGGTTAATTTTTATAAAAAGAAACTTAGATTTTGTAAGATTCTTAATTAAATGAATAACACATTATGTTATTTCATTCGCTCCATGACAACTGACAATTGGTATCCCTTCATTCACTTCCTCTTGAAGTTAGCAATGGTTCTTGATCGATAATCGTCCATTCCAGTGCCCCCATGTTATCTTCCGTCAATAACCGTCCATTAGAGTGATGATAACAAGGTGAGCAACGCTCGTCTCCATCAACAAAGTAAGTAAGAATTTTCGATATATCGGTCTTCAATCATCTAATCATCTTCATTGGTTGATAAAATAGTTAAATTTATCATTAATGGAACTGTCTATCGTGATTATGAGTGTATTGTATATGTTTTGTAACAATGTATGTGTTCATCAATGGAACCATTTAATCATCGGTGCATGTATATCTAGCATCATCCTAGCATCATCAATGGTTTGTAATGTGCGTGTGATTAGTATATGTGTTCACTTGTTACATATGTGTGAACTATTGTACATGTAATGGTAGTATGTATGCTAAATTGTTATATATGTGTGTTAACATGTTGTATTTGTGCTAAACTGTAATATATGTGTGTTAAACTATATATTGCATGTGTGCTAGAATGTTAAAACTATTGCAAATGCTAATGGTTTTGTTATGAATCAGTTTTCAAATTATGAATTAGTTTTCAAATTATGAATTAGTTTTCTTATGGTTTCTTATTGTGCTGCAAAATTAATTAATCAATTTGCAAAGTTTAAAATAGAAGAGAGCGATGAAATTACACATCTACTATCATGCAACAATCATATGATCTAAGTTAGAGATGCAACCAACAATAGTTAGACTAAATAACAAAAATAAAACAAATTATATACATAAAGATTGTTTAAAATAATTAATAAATACAAAGATTGAAATATGAATCATATACAAGATAAAGTTCATTTTCTATAATCTATGCTTACACCTTATATTGCTTGCTACATCACCATATCTATGTCGCATCTCAGGTGGATGTTGAAAGCAATGTTTAAATTTATTACTAGTCACAACTTGCAAAATTTTATTTTTCTAAATATATAAGCACGTGAAATTTATGGTTTATTTCGGTAGATAATCCAAATATATGCAGTCAATTTTAGGCCTAAGCAGAATAATTAAGCAAAAGTTATCATGCATGGTTGATGTAGAAAATGAAATTTAAAAACACAGGGTTAGAATCCTCTTCACATACCCTAGGTCTTAAATAATCATGGTCTCGTGCTATTTTTCATTTGAGTTGGTAATTAAACGGTAAAAGTTAAAAGACTTTTGATTTAAAAAAACCACTCACACTAAACTTTGATTAGAAACAGTTAACGAGATCTTTAAATAAAATATTGCTGTTAGGAAAAATGAAAATGTAATCAAAATTAGCGTGAACTACAAGCTATTGATTACATCAGAAACACTAAAGTATCACCGTCTATACACGTTGCAAAAATCTTAGATGTACTACTTTAAAATCTTATATGTTGATTCCCACGATATATCATCAACCAATATTATAAATGAACTCCAACATGGGTTATTACTTAATGTTTTAAAAAAAACGTTTCAATATTTGAATAATAAACTGGCATTCTTTTTTTGAGTAGGATGAATTGCAGGCTTTCTTCTTCCACATTTCAAATTGATCAAGCTCCATCATATACGTCCAATAAAACATACCAAAATTAAATATTACAATACTCATGAACTTTGTATATTTTTTTCACTCATTGTTGTACATTAAATACATTAGGTAATAACCCATATTGGATTTTCTTCTAGTCCTGTTTAAGAAATTTATATATCTTGCACCTTCTAGATTTGATGAATTTTTCCTATACAATTGATTTGTTGTTGTTTTGAAAAAATACATGTTTTTTTATAATCCTATTAAAAAAAACTTGACGTAACCCGAATATTAATTCATCTGAAATTGTTGAAATAATACAAGTGTTTAATTCAATTACGAACACATTACACTCTTAGTATTTCATTTTCTAATATTTTTGTTATATTGTGTTACCTGTTTTGCATATTACACTTGATTTTTAAGGCTGAGTATGCTGGGCGTGGAGGTTTGATGGAGCTGCTTATATCGGTAATTATGTTCGTGAGAGTACATATAAAAGATAAAAGAGAGTCCATGATTGATTAATTTGGATGAGATTGCACACCCTTCATCAGTTATCTTGTATATCATAAATTTAGTTTGTAAAATTACAAACTAAAATTACCTTCATCAGTTATCTTGTATATCATATCATCATCTTCGTAGTCTCTCACATTCTTCTTCCCCATACTTGTCTAGGGTTTCATCCTTGCTTTCATTAATCTCAAATCTCTCTGTGTTGAGATCAAAAAGTCTGTATCATATAGATATTATCACACCGATGAGATTAGAGTGCGATTCTTGTTCTTTGTCTAGTTGTTAGTTGTTTCTTGATTGTAGATCCTTCAATTTGCAGCAATACAAGTTTATTCTAGTTCAATTTGTTTTTGATGTTGTGTTGTTTGACAGAAATGTATTCCATGGATTCTTATTATACACTTAAACAACCTGCTCTTTAACTTGGTAATAGAATCGAACCTTACATTATTAGTTGCTATAGTAATATAGCATGTATATCCCAAATAATTAAAAATACCTTGGCAATTGATGTAGTCATTACTGTCCTAGCATAAATAACAATCTCTTTTTTATTCAATGAGCTCAAAGTGTATTATAAATTCCAATTTTTGCATAAAAATCTGTAACTAATTAACACTAGACATCAATGTTAAATAACAAAGATAAAACCAACATTATACTACTTTGAATTCAAATTCCAACAAAAAAAACTTATGTAAATTATTCAATATAACTGTTTACATATAAAAAGAAGCGAGATTAAAAGGAATGTAAATATTGCTTTAATTGTAGAATACAAAACGTAAAACAAACGTTATACAATTAAATTTTGATAAATCAAGCTTTTGCATCAAGTTACATAAAAGACCTAGCTTCGAGATGTGGAACTTCATCACTAGGTGTGACGACGTAGAAAGAAAGGAAATTTAACATACCTTAATGAAGCACTTGACGAGAGTCACTTGTGTTAGGGTATTCTTTTGTAAGTACGGAGACTAATAATGTGGTACGTACTTACAAAGTCGGTGTTTTTTTAAGTTAGTTTATAAAATCCAATTAAAATTAGAGTCTAATAAGATTTCTTGATAGCTAGGTTTATTAAGTTCATATATAGAAAACCAACATAATATACCTATATAATCATTTCAATAACAAAGAAACAAGTTTAATTCCTACATTAATCTCGTTTACCACTTAAGCACGTTCACCTAACCATTAATAATTATAAACATTAACATGGAGAAATATTGAAATTAAAATTAATTTCTAAACCTCATATAGAGTTGTTCAAAAAGATGGTGACTCGTGGCCTCGCTCATAATCAACTCGGTTATAAACGAGTCAAGCGCCTTGGCCAAGATAATCTCGGCTCGTGACTTGCTTGTTACCTGCCTCGTTGGCTCACTTATTGACTCGTTTACTTTAAATTAAATTATAATTTTATAAAATTACAAACTAAATTATGTTACATTATTTAAATAAACTATATTCTATGGTTAATTTGACATTTTGTAATGAGAAGACTAGTATAAAAAATATAAGATATGATCATAGTTCATGAAGTATAAGTTTTAACCTTTGATACCCTTTCTTATATTGGTATGTTTGCATCAATATGTGGTGTATCCTTCACCTAATTTCCTGTTTAATAATTCTTTTACATCAATATTTCCCCTTTAAGGTCAACCTCAACCTTTGCAATATTTTTCCACGACCCTGCAATGTTTATTTTGGCAGGGAGTGGAGTGATGATGAAGGGACCATATCAAATTCCATCACAATTTATGTTTTCCATTTTTGATCCATCACAATCATCTAGCAAGCAAGCAGATATTGGTGGTTTTGAGAGACTCAATTCAAAGACCACCACTCTTATTTGGGGCCACGACCCTATATCATTTTACTTAATTGCTTGTCGACTTCCTTCACCACCTCTCCATAAAGGTTCCTCCTAATTTTGTCTACTGTGTATAGAACCTTGTTAGAAGCTTTATATAAACAAAAATAGTCGATTTGTAAGGAGTTAAAGACAGATTTAATTTCGGTGACCTCCCTCCCGATAGAGAGAGTCATAGCTTTCCATTGTGTAAGGCCCTATTCCCGGGCACCTCACAGTTGGTCATTCATTGCACATAAAACATTATAAAACGTATTTTGCATCGGAAATTTAATGCGCCTAAATAGTTCATGCGCCTAGAGTTGAAAACATACTGGAAACATATTGAACAGAAGGTCCATGCGCCCAGATAAGGCTCATGCGCCTGGAAATGCCTTAGAAAGAATTAAGGTAATCCATGCGCCCAAACAGTAGCCCATGCGCCCAAACAGTAGCCCATGCGCCCAAACAGTAGCCCATGCGCCCAAACAGTAGCCCATGCGCCCAAACAGTAGCCCATGCGCTTAAGATTACCTTAGAAATGATTAAGTACAACCTATGCGCCTGAACAGTGGCCCATGCGTCTAGAAATGTTAGAAATGACTAAGTAAAGGGCAATGCGCCCCAATAGTGCCCATGCGCCCAAGTGGCTCATGCGCCTAAGTGTCCATGCGCCTGAATTACTCATGCGTCTAAGTGTTCATACGCACAAATAGTGCTCATGCGCCTGAATAGTTCATGCGCCTAGAGTGAAAATGTTTTTAAGTGTTAGCTGATGCGCCTACATAGTGATGAAACGCCCAAACAGGGCTCATGCATCCAAATAGTTCCTATGCGCCTAAGACTTAAAAATTTTTACAGAATTTTTCTGGGAGTCTGTGCCTTAGGGTTTTGACCAAGGTTGACAAAGGGCTTATTAATGATGTTGCTTCATGCATGATATGATTGATTATGATTGTTCCTTATTATTGTTATTGCTATTATTATTATTACTTATAGTATGTGACTTTACGTGGTATGTTATTATCGTAACGTAAAGTATATCATAATAATAAAGTGAAAGAGCAATAAGAAAGAAGAGGAACATTAATAAAAATGTTAACAAGTCTTGCAAGCTTACAGGAGGTACACGACCATGTTGTCGTTAGCTCAACTGTGTTGCGGGTTAGCTACCCTATTATGCACACAGGGTCAATCAATTGAGATTGGCAGGACCTTTGCAGCGTGTCCTGGTGATTGGGTTGGCCTTGTACATAGTACACAGAACCCTTTCGGGGATATAGTTGACCCTTCGGGGGATACAGTTGACCCTTTCGAGGGATATAGATGACCCATCACTCGTTTTCCATCGCGCATATAGTTAGGGTATTGCTCACTGGTCCATACAGAAAGTGAAACATAAAGATAAAAGTTTATAGAACCGACAAGGTCTATAGTAAAGAGAACGAACAATATTTGTTCATATAGTTGATGCGTGCTCGCATATACAGTACAGAGTTGTATTTTACGGAAAAGAGTATTTTCATATACAACATATAGAAAGTGTTTTATTACTTACAAAACTAGAGCTCATTCAGCAACGCTGACTTTTATACATTTTCAGTTGGCAGGTAATTATTGCTGAGGATGGCACGAGGGTGAAGCTACTTGACAGGAAAAGTCTGACATCCATTCATACTCCGTGTTGCTGTTGTTTTGTAATGCATATAAACAAGTCTTTTGTAAACAGTCAATGATAATGTATTGCCTAACAACAGTGTTTTAAATGAAGTGAATGGCTTTTGATAAATTATTTCCGCTGCTTAAGCTTGTTTAATTGTAATGTTTAATGTTTTAATTGCTATAATTGACCAACTGTGAGATTTTCGGGAATGGGGCCTTACAAAAACCGTCCTTTACTTTATTTCAAATCATACTATACTTTACAATCGTTCGTGATCATACATCATACGTACATACAGATAATATCATTATTATCTTCGTCATTACGTTCGTTAACTTCGTTCATTCAACGTAATTACATTATCGTTCACTTCTCTCTCTAGATCCGGTCAGACTTTACCCTCTTCGTGGTACTCAACCACAATTACTGAGGTCGAATGACAAGGATCCTGTTCAGTACGTTCTTACGATAATCATTAACGTTCATTTCATACTTCGTTTTTTCATACATTGTCTTTCGTTCATTAGTATTTATGCTTGAATCTTGTCTCATGTAATATTCCCGACTCATGCTCGGAAGCTGGTGCTGTGCTGGGGTCTGTACACATACCCCTGACTCACGTCCGAAGACTGACACAGCACCGGGATACGCGACAAAGATCTCATATGAGTCAATCATAGGGATTGAACTCTATTTGATTCTGTTGCAACACAAAGTCACTCACCTCATACATATGCTTGGCTTTATGTCACACCCTCGAAGTTATACGTAACTCGAGTAACCATCATATATTTCTCCCCCAACATTATGGGTAACAACATCCCCATCGAAATGGGTAACAACACCCCCACCGAAATGGGTAACAACACCCCCACCGAAATGGGTAACAACACTGAAGGTCAGTCACAAAGACTGGAACCCTTACGTGCACACTTTAGGATTAGCTGAACCTCACACGGTTGAGCTTAGGCATTTAGAGTCGTGCACTTCACTATACTTTGCTTGCAAGCCTCTCACGTTTACGTTCATTCATTAATGCATGCATTCATTCATTACGTTCCTCTTTTCTTTATTTTCCACTTTACGTTACATAATACTTTCATTACATTCATTAATGTTCAACGCAAAGCCAAGGGAAGACATACATACATAATAAGGAACATACACATAATCATAAACATACACCATCACCAATGCATGCACATCATACATGCATAACACACATCAAACATAAGCCATCACATCATAACCAAGCGTATTTCCCCATAATACCCCTTAAAAACCAATTAGAAACCTTAGTCCAAATGGGCGCATGGACCTTCCAGGCGCATGAGCATAAAATTCTAAGTATAAAACAGTCTGGGCGCATGGGCACTATTTGGGCGCTTCTGCCTTGTTCAGGCGCTTTGCCACTATGCAGGCTCATGGCACCTGTTTAGGCGCATCAACACTTAGCCGTTTCAATCACTTTGAGCGCATGGCACTATTTAGGCACATGGCACTATTTAGGCGCATGGCCAGCACTTGGGCGCATGACCAACCCTTAGACGCATGGCCAACATGCTGGGCGCATGGGCCACTATTTAGGTGCATGGCCCTCTCTTGGGCGCATGGCCAACACTTAGGTGCATGACCACACTTTGGGCGTATGGACCACTGTTCATGTTCATCAAAACATTCTAAAATGTTTTCTATGTTACCAACATCACCCGATTGTCACTCTAATCATACCCAAACCATATCTAACATACTAAGGGCACCTAAGCATGCTAATCATCATCACTACCCCATAATCAACAGTAAAACATACATACATTCGTACATCATTTCAAACATAAGGCTGTAGACACCACAGTTACTTTCAAAATGTTTACTTAGTATGCATAATAGCCCAAAACAAGTTGAAATCAGTAAAAGAAGGGTTCTAGAAACTCACCTTGAGCAGCCTTTGAGCAACACACTTCCAGTTCGAGACCCACCTTCGATTCAGCTCTTGAATCCTGAAAACAAACACTAAACAACTAGAACTTCAGTCAAGAACTCGGAACCTAGCTGAAACCGAGCTCATATAAGAGAAGACTTACCTTTGCAGCTGCTTCTTCCTCTTTCTCTCTCTAAAACCGGGGCCCTCTCTCTCTTCTTTCTTCCTCCAAGAGCAAAAGCAGCTTTCTGCTTTTGATATGAGCGACCATGCCCCTTAAATCCTTAAAATAATAAGGTTTTGTACTTTGTACATTTTCCCCTCCATTTGTGCTCATTATCTATTCTTTCTATTTACTTTTCTCTTCTTTTCGTTTAAATAGAAATTCGGGGTGTTACACATTGAGTAAGCCTTGATCAAAAAACCTCGATGATTAAATCTTATATAATTCATGTTGGCGCTAAGATGTAACCCCAAGTAAGATAACATAATAGATCTCGCTTTGTATCAAATAGTATTAGCCACATTAACTAAGCTCAAATCATCCACATCAAAGTTGTAAAAGCAGTTGTAGGGTTGACTTTTAGGCATGATATAACAAAAAAACATCTTAAGATTCTATGGAGGTTATTTAGATTTGCTTCATTCTATTCCACGATAAATATTACATCATTCGCATACAAGAAATGAGTTAAAGTTAGGCAACTATTAGGTAAAGGTATACCTTGGCATAAAACGAGCAACCAAGCTCTTGTGAGAGTCACATGAAGTGCATCCATTGTGATGATGAATACAAACAAAGATAAGGATCCCCTTGGCGAAGACCTGATATTCCTTCATCAAGTTGCCATTGATGAGGACTAATGCCTTAGCATATGATCATAATATCCTAAAATTCCACTTGGGCCACTTGATGGTAAAAACGATCCGATAGTTAAGACTTGATCAAAAAACAAACTATAAAACCGGTCTTAGCCACGTTATTCTATAAGGGTAAGTACGGTCGTCTCCGTAGGAAATTAGTAAAAAATGTTTAACAAGACTCAATTAACTTAAAGACACAAAATTTTAAAATAAAGATTGAATTTTTTGACGAATCCACAAACACAAGTGCAAAAATCAACTAACTTTGAAACAAATTTACTTAAACAATGAAAATCAAATACTTTCAAGTTTTCAATTACACAGATCAAATACTTTCAAGTTTTCAATTACGCAAGATCAGTAATTGATACTTTAAACTATGGTTTGCTAAAACCAGTTCCAAAGATTTCAACTTTTGATTAGTAATAACAAAGGATCAAATTTTTTGTATCGTTCATTCACAATGTTATTATTTCATCTATATCAAGTTATCTATCAAGCTTAATAAATTCACGATGCAAGAAAACCAAAAAGTAATAATTCAACAAGTAACTTTATTCATAAACAAAACTTTTAACTTAATCAAAATGTGTAAGTACATTCAAAACTCAAGTGTTAAAGCATAAACCATAATCTTAACATACAAACTATCTCTATTAACAAAAATCTTCCACCCTAAAGCAACCACAACAAGCCTAGCCACGCATTACTTTATTATGTCTTCAATCTTGATTTTGAAGAGGATTGTAGATGATTTAAGAGGCTTCAAAACACCCTAGGATATGCTTGGATTCTTTAAATTTTGTGCAAGGAAAGTTGTTCTTCGAATTTGGATTGGATTGTATTAAATAACTTGAAAATCCCCAAAATTCGGGGGTTGTCATAGTACCATCGTATGATACGTCGCCCCTGTCGTATCATACTCTGCCATTAGCATTCACTAGCCTAACTTTCTGGAATTTTGATCAAATACGCCAAATCAGACTCCAATGATACGCCTATAGGCATATCATATACCTCTCCCCATCTTATGATACGTCGGATACCCTTCCAACTCTATTTTATGATAACTTTTGATATATATTTTATTGGTACTTGAACTTTCGTGTTTTGCTTCTTTTGCCTCTATTTTATGATAACATTAATAAATTCATCTTGTTCAACTATAATGATGATTAAAATTACGTATTTAAGTATAATAAACCTAAGAATATCGGTACGTGATCACTTCCCCACACTTATTTTTTGCTTGTCTCCAAGCGAACCCTTTAGTTAACTTTTTAAACTATTTTTCATTAAAAGACATTCCCAATCCCTTACCAATTCTTAGTTCTAGTTCAAGATCATCCCTAAATTCATCCAATTTTAACTATATTACACAATTTTTTTCTGTCAAACAAAATTATGACCATTTAAATATAAATTCACCTAACCAAGTTTAATAGGCTTTTACATTTTGCCCATACACATAGTCATATTTTACTCACAATCCACCTAAATTGTACATCAATCAAAAGGATTTTTATGGGTTTTTCATTAGGTTTAGGTTAAGTTAGGATTATAAGCTTAGAAATGGTTAGAACTGAAATCCAAAAATTGGGTATGGCTACATTTTTCAAAAGTATATTATTACTATCAATCCATTATGAATTGTGAGGCAAACATTGGCCCATCTTTTGATTTTTTATCATTTTTTATGTGGACCACACTAACATTGATCCTCTTTTTAATTTCTCGATTTTTTGACCGATACGACCTTTTTCTGACTATATTTTCAAATAATTTGAAAATGTTCTTATGGTTTACCGAAGAACGAGGCTTTGCCATGTTGTCCACCTTTTAACGCTTGATCACCAATCCAATCCAGATTTCATCAAAAGTAAATTTATATGATAAAAGGCTTCACATTTCACTTTTTTATTATATATATATATATATGTATATATATATATATATATCATTGGGTATCAACTTCGCTTACTTTTGATTTCTAATAGATAATATTAGGTAAGATTTAGAAAATAAAAACTCAAAAGCTTCTGTTAACTCCTAAACTAAATCTTAATGCCATCATGTTTGTGTAAATTTTGGTTTATTGCATAAAACATTCCATATGAATAATTATTTAAACTTTTAGAATTTGATGTAACAAATGATGTGTCGGTGTTTTTCAGTAAACTAACATGTTTAATTATGTGTTTTAGATGTTTATTTATGTGAACCATTATGACTCAGGGAATTTATTGATTTTCATGTTAGAATCTAAACAAACACAATTAGGATGTTTTTCATGAGTTAGAATGAAAGCTAGAAGCTCATGAAGGAAGCAAGACTTGAAAAATGTAAGAAATGAAGACAAAGTGGATGGGGACGTAAATTACGTCCCTAAGGACATAATTAACGTCCTAATGGGAATTAACCAAAATGAAGCATGCATGCTAGGACGTAAAACTAGATGAAAAATATGTTTTCTCGGGGAGGGGGATGTAAATTGCATCCATCGGGACGTAACTTACGTCCCTGTGTTGACTTATGCGAATTTTTAGGTTTTTGTGACTTAATTGAAGGTTAAAACGGGGTCTACGAAATTATTCTTCACCAAGACGTTTTTTACTATACAAGGGGCGATTTTTAGAGTGGAGAACACCTACGAGTGATTTTTAGAGTAGAGAACACCTATAAATCAATTGTTGTATCGGTTCCTACAACAAACAATTTTGATTCCATGACAATCATGAGCTGCTAAACCATCCGTGATTATCTCCAGGTGTAGGGTTTGTGTTTATGATATTTATATGAAATTAGTTGTTCTTAGATTGGCTTGAAGTTTTGATTGGCATGTTAAGCCACATAATTTCATTTATTGGTTGATTTCTTTAAACAATTTATTTTTTTGTTTTGAATCTTAATCTAATCGGTATTATTATTGGTTTTTTACATCATGAATATTATGAATGTTAGATTTTGGTTAGCAAATTGAAATTAGTAGTTTGTGAATAGGTCTAATTACAGCCCCTTCTATCTCTATCACTGAAATCAATCAATCAAATACAATTGTATCTATATGATTGTTTGCTAAATATATATACTTTATAGCTTGTGTTTCACAAACTTGAAACCCAGAGTGGATTATTCTTCTAATTATTGTTTTTACAACCAAATTAAGTTTATTAATTTATGATCTTGTTTTCTAAATCAATCGTTAATTCAAAGTTATTTTCGTTATAAATATAAAGTTATTGAACTATAACTACACTTTCCACAAACAATTCGTGAAGACGACCTTACTTACTCGTACTTGCATAGATGAGCTAAGTACTAGATTTAATTTGTTTTCTAGTAGACAACAACAATCTACAACAAAATAGTGCCATTACTTTGGAATTAGTAGGCAAAGTGTTCTTAGTTCATTAGTTTGTTTTGTTTATTTATCTATCTTATTTATTCTATCGATGTTGCTTAGGTGTGTTTGATTGTGCATGTGACATCATTATGCATGCATATCCGGGCAGTTTTTTTGTAGGCATAATACAATCTCAAGAAATTCAATCAAATAATGAATTGGAATAAAGATTACGATCCATGTCTATGTTGTGTGAGCTAGTGTTAGTCCATTTGATCGATAATCAGTGCAAATGATTCATCAAACAAAGAAGATCCACTTAATGAACATAACCTTATCAATGACACAATAAACAACTTTTAAATATTTTTAATGATCTCCAAACTCACAATAAACATGAATCAAGGCTCAAATATGATAACAGTAAGCTTCCAACCACATACATAAAATTGCAATAATAAGATTTTACTATTAGGGTTTGCAAAGCTTGCTTAGAATGAATGAAACTTTCAATATATAAGCAGACTGTAGTTTCACTAGACAACAAACTTGTCTTGACCATAACCTAGTTTCACCTGGTGACGAAACACAGTTTCTGCGGGTGAACTAGATAGCTGACTATGATCGAAACTTAGTTTCACTCATAGTTTCGCTGGGCATAAAACTTAAAAAATACAAAATATAAACTAGGTAAACTAACATTTAACCTGTTACAATAATAAACAAATTAAACACAATAACAATGGTGAGTCCAACTTATTTTAGATCAATAACTAGTTTTATTGGTTCAAGAATGTCTTATGTTTTAGAAGAGATATAAAACATAAAAGGAATGTGAAAGTGATACCATTGGAAGGCAAGAATATATGATGTCGAATTATGAGGATGATGAAGAAACGCACTCATATTATCTATGCTATGAGTTACTTCCACCATATTATCAAGGATATATCTGTCTAAAATGAAAGATTATTCCTAGTAAGATTGGGATTATGACAGTTATGAATTAAAGATAGAACAGAGTTCAAGTCACTAAGAAGAGTGTAACGATTATAATGATTATGGCTATGACTATTCTCATCCGATATAAGAGGATCCACAAGAATATTCTCAAGGTAACTATAACAGAGACATTATAATCATGAGACGTACTATCAATGCTCAACTCAGCAACCTAGGTCACGTCAAAATGCTTAGCCATTTGAACTTTTCTTGAAAACTTTAAGAAAATCACATTTATCCTAAATTGAGCAAGAGTTGGTGAAACCCCCATCAATCAAAACAAAACCGTATAAATTTATTAGAAATTACAAGTATGATCTGTTATAGAAGGAAAAACAAATTGGACAAAAATGACTTTTTGGTATTGGAAGGTTTCAGGAAAAACAAGCATGTATGTCTTTATGTATTAAATAAAAGGTTGTGGAGAATTATACCATAACAATCGCCTCAATTGTTGAAGAATTTAAGGGTGAATTAACCATGGTTGAGGTGACAAAAAAGGAGCATGTATAAAATCTTAGATATTCATGCTTAGATGTTCATGCTTAGATATTCCTGGTTCATGCTTAGATACATTTCCTCATGTGTAGATCCTAGTACATGCTTAGATATTCATGCTTAGATGTTCATGTGCAGATAATCCTACTTAGGAATTTTATATTATAAATGTAAGGGTCACTGAAAAATATAAGTATATCGATGTTTCTATGTATATCACTCTTTGCTTGTAGACAATGTATTATATGATTTGTTTGTAATAAAGACTGCCTACATGGTGTTCTTGTCATTGGAGTTTTAGTAAATACAACCAATTGATTGCTTTGCCTTTTGTAGTGTATGGTTACTTGAGTCTTGCCTCGTGCAAACATGTCACTAAACTCTTTCAATTATGGTCATATCAGATAATAGGTGCATTAAAGGAGGAAGACCATGCAAGAATTCTAGTTGATCTTGGATGATCAATATAAATAG
This sequence comes from Flaveria trinervia, assembly GCA_025506515.1. Taxonomy (NCBI): domain Eukaryota; kingdom Viridiplantae; phylum Streptophyta; class Magnoliopsida; order Asterales; family Asteraceae; genus Flaveria; species Flaveria trinervia. The sequence goes on along the minus strand of CM046448.1, from coordinate 104,680,897 downwards.
CTCTATGCAACTAGATTAGGCCATCAAGTGTCCTGTACTTGAATATTATTTCAAGTTTTATGTTGATGAACTAGGTTTGTTACTTGGTTGTCTTTGGATGCTTTTAATTGATACATTCTATAACTAGATACATGTATGTTTATGGTTTATGTAAAAGTTAGTAGTTGATAAGTTTGTTTATTTATGGGTATTTGTATTGTTTGAAGAAATAATACAAAAAAATTAAGATTAACCGGAAGAAAGGTGTTGAAAGAAAAATTATTGCAACATGTGTCTATGAAATAATACTTCATGGAAGTGAAGGAAGCAACCTCAAACCACTATTTGAGTTATGTATGATGTTTTGTATTTTCCATTAAAAATTATTCATCATTTAATACAATCATTCAACTATCTGACCACACACATACATTTTATTCGGTACAAAATAGTTCAAGATATAATATAATCATTCTACATAGTTTTTAAGAGACTTAACCAAACAGCACTCACTAGTCAGTATTTACTAGATTAGGTGTTGTTTGTTTTTTTGCAAGAAAACGTTTGCAGTCTGCGGACCACATCTGTAGACATCTGCAGCAGAAGAGGTGGACCAAACTTCTTAAGTTTGCAAGAAAAAGATTGTTTTTTTAACATATGCGGAATGGTAAAAAAATATTGTGTAATTATATTAAACCTATTTTTTAAACATATTATATTAAACCTATTTTTTAACACTTGTTTCATTAGACTTGTACCACACACACACACATCCATACGTACATACAACATATATACGCATCCATGCGTACAAGCAACCGACGGGCGAGGTGTGGGGAGGGGGGTCGGCGGGCACAGGTAGGGGGAGGGGGAGGCAGGCGTAGGTGGGGGAGGTGGAGACGGTCGACGGGCGAGGTGGGAGGGGGCCGGAGCAGGTGGGGGAGGGGGAGGGGCCGGAGCAGGTAGGGGAGGGGGAGGGAGAGGCGAGGGCAGCGGTGGTCCGACTGGTGGGGGTGGTGGGGTGGTGTAAGGCCCCGTTCTCGGGATGCTTACAGTTGATCCTCATCGCACATAAAACATATAATTACATTTGTATTTCATAAAGCATCGCATCGGAAACATTTAAAAATGAAATTTCATTTCAATATAGTAACTTTTAAAAAATAATACATCGTTAATCAGTTACAAAATACATTGTTGCATTACATCACAAAAGCATTATATAAATGGATGCCATCCCAAAAGAGCTGAGTAGCCACCTCGTGTCATCCTTAGCAATCATTACCTGCCAACTGGAAACACATCAAAGTCAGCGTTGCTGAGTGAGTTCTAGTTTTATAAAATAAAAATACTTTTCTTTCGTTATAACCGTTATTTACGTTCATGTGATCATACAACATATGTACACATAAATAACATCATTATTATTTTCATCATTCGTTAACTTCTGTTCATTCATTCATTCTTTCTTTCATTCGTTCGTTAATCGTTACATCTTTTCCTTTCGTTATCACCATGAAGTTTACCCTTTATCTCATGATACTGGGCCTAAGCCTATCATAGACCTTTATTCATGGTGCCCAACACCTCTGGCCATAGTATCTAAGATAAAGTTCAGGTATATCATTGTCATGTGCTATGCCCTTCATGCTTATGGTACTGGACCTAAGCCTATAATAGACCTTCATTCACGATGCCCAGCACCTCTGGTCACAGTACCTAAGGCAAGCAACAATGGTTCCATACATATTTTCAATCACAAACCCCGATGTGCATCCTCTCGGGGTAACGAACCCGCACAACGTTGGGCTAACACCTTTTAATGGTGTGTCCCGACATACTATGCTTGCAAGGCTTTCTTTACTTTCATCATTCATTAATGCATGCATTCTTACTTCATGTTTCTCTTTCATTATCATTCGCTTTATGTTACATAATACTTTCATTTCATTCATTAACGTTCATCGTAAAGCCACGGAAAGATAAACATACATCATAAGGAACATCAACATACACATACGATATCATCATACAGGGCAACATCATACATAACATGCATAATCATGCAACATCATCATCATGCCCAACATGCTCTCTAAGACCTCAACCGTCATCTTACATGAACTTACGGGAACCTTTACGTCAAAACTTACGTCTGCACTTTCCCCCGAAAGTCAGAAGTTAAACTACACTTTTCTTCGGGTGCAACAGCCCTATTCGGGCGTATGGACACCCTTCAATCGCATGGTCCTCATGCGACTGAACATCATGCGAATGGACCAATGTGGATGAACACCTATGCGAATGAACACCCAATCGTGCAAATGGATCTCATGCGGGTGAAGCTAATGCGGATGAGCACTTATGCGACTGGACCCCCAGTTGCATGACTCCTCATGCGACTGGCCCCAATCGTGTGAATGAACTCTCAATCGTGCGAATGAACCCCAATCGCACTTCATTCGGCCGTATGGCCTTCATTCGGTCGCCTAGCCCTAGCTGTGCAGCATGCAGTTCATCCCGAACCCAATCTGCCATTTTCGACCTCCAAGCTCATCTAAACCCATTCTAAGCCCAAATAAACCATCCTAAACCTTAGGAATGCATACCACAACACCAATCAAACATACACAAGCTCAAAAGCAAGACCCAAACGTCTTATACACACAGATACACATACACAAATGGGTCAAACACACACACATAAAAACCCGATTTCAGATGTGTTCCAGCCCTAAAATCATTCAAAAATGTGTAAAAGAGGGGTCCTACAACTCACACAAACGACCACAACGAGAAGAGCTTCGATTGACTTGCTTCTCAATGATTTTGCTCACTCGAATCAACCCGAACCAATCTTTTTCTCTTCTTTTCTCTTCTTTTCTCTTCTTTTCTCTTCTTTTCTCTTCTTTTCTCTTCTTACTCTCTTCTTCTCTTTGTTTGCTGAAAATGTGGGTGTGGAGAGAGGGTAATGGCTGCCCTCTCCCTATAATATCACCACATACCCAACTTTCTCTCGTTGGCAAGTTTGGTCCCTCGACTTTGGACTTTATTTCTTTTCCTTCATTCGTCGGCTTCAAAATAAATAAATAACCGGGTTTTACAGGCGGTGGTGGTCCAATTGGTGGGGGAGGTGGGGTGGCGGTGGTCCGACGATGGAAGAGGTGGGGCGGCGGTGTTCCGACGGCGGGGGGAGGTGGAGCGGCGGTGGTCCAACTGCGGGGGGAGGTGGGGCGGCCAGTGGGGGAGGTACGGGGAGGTAAAAAGAGGTTAGAAGATCTCAGAAGTCATAGGTCTACATCTTCTTCATGCAGACTTCAGGAAGACATTTTTTAATGAAACGTCTTCCAAAAAACAAACACTCTGTACACTCAAAACCTCTTCCCGCGTCTGCGTGCACGCAGATGAAGAGGTGGGGAAGAGGTTTTGGTAAAAGACAAACACCACCTTAGAGCCTATGATCTAGTCAAACCTCTTATTAATTCAGCATATCCTGGTTTAGATTTTGACAAATAATCCTTAAATATTTAGGTAATAATTAAAGGAATGGTTAAATCATTTGACAATATTTCATTAGTTATTATCTTATATATTAAAAACAAAACTACATGAATAGTGAAACTGGGGCATCTTTTTTATTTCACCAAATATGGCATGCGTCTTCTTCATAAGAAAAAGAAGGATGCCAGACACCATCAAAGTAGGTGTTTAGGATTACTTTTTTATAACTTACATTTGACTTAGCAAGTCTGTTCATGTGTAACACTTTAGCTACAAGTGAGCATACGTTTATGTTTTGGAGTATTAGAGCCTCTCAGTAGTTATATGTTTCCTTACGTCTATAGTTTATAGGTTGGAAAATCTTATAATGGAGGCAATAGACAACTTGAAGGAACCTGATGGATCTAATAAGACCACCATGTACACATGCATTGAGGTAATATGATTTGACCTATGAGTTACAAACTAAAAAGATATAACCATCACATGTTTTTGTAATTCCTTTTCCTGAAATGAAGCCGGGGAATAGGTCTTTCTCGAACAATTGATAACTATATCTATTTCGTATTTATCTAGCTTTGTGTTTCTTGTCTGGTGGGAAGAGTTGTTGTTTAATTATATATATGTGGGTATTTGGGTTGTTTTTTCTCCACCCTCCTTATAAGACATGTTAGTTCATGCAATATGTGTCTACGTTATCTTCTTTCGCTTTTGATTTTAGGGTTTTAATTTTTATCCTTTATTGTTTGTTTGTGCAACTTCATTTGATGCTTATTGAGGTAGGATAAATTGGTTTTGTTGGGTGATTAAGATTGTTGATTGGTTGCTTTCTTCTAAAGAGTTTGGTATTCTAAACCGTCGCTAGATGACTTTATAAAAGCTTATGGGTTGCATGATAACTTTTTGAATTAAATTCATGAGATGATAAGTTTTGAATTAAATTCATGAGATGATAACTTAGATAAATTATGTTTGTTGACTGGTATTCTAAGCCGTCACCAATGACTTTATAAAAACTTACGGGTTGTATGGTAACTTTTTTAATTGAATTTATGAGATGATAACTTTAGATATATTATGTTAGTATATTGTTAACTGGTTACATTGGTGTCAACTTATTATAAGACGTGAATCATGCGCTTTAAACCTCTCTTCTTCCTTTAAACCTCTCTTCTTCCTTTCTCTCACAAGACAATGGCGATGAAGAAGATGATGGAGACAACGGCGATAAAGATGAAACTTCTCTCACTAATCATCGTAGATGTTCTTAAAATCTTGATTATACATGAATTATTTTTCGTATGTGTAAATCATATTTGCCAAATTTCTTATTTGTGGAGTAAAGTCATTGTCTGCAAGTTTGAGGGTTGTTTCTGTGACTTGTTTTTTTTTGTATTTGTACTTTTGACAAAAGTTAAAGGGTGTAATGTGTCAAATTGGGTAAAACTAGTTAACAATTGTTAACGGTCTAATTTGGGGATCAATAGAGGGTTTAGGGTTCATAGAAGGGGGACATTTCTCTTGTAATTGTGCTCAATTCATTCAATAAAATCGTCCAAGAACTTCTTGTAGATTTATAATCTTGTGTAATTCCGATTAGTTTACAACAATTGGTATCAGAGCATCAGGCTTGACTCGATCGATCATCGTGATCAATTCGACGGAAAAAGAATTGGAGTGGCAAGATGGTGTCAACTAAATTTAATTTGGAGAAGTTTGATAGTAGAAACAATTTCGGTCTATGGAGGTTGAAGATGAGAGCATTGATGGTTCATCAAGGAGTGGTTGATATGCTGAAAGGAGGCAATGCGATGATACCAACGGATGCCACAGAGAAAGAGAAGAAGGAAGCAGAATTCAAACACAAAGACATGATGGAGAAAGCTCACGACAGTATGTGTCTGGTCAAAACGTGAGTCTTTGTACATGACCAAATCACTGGCTAACTAACTATACTTGAAAAAAAGATTTTACACGTTTGGTATGGGGTCCGGCAAGTCGATGGAAGATCATACAGATGATTTTAACAAACTCATTCTTGATCTTGAGAACATTAAGGTAAAAATAGAAGATGAAGATCAAGCCATACTATTCTTGACCTTATTGCCTCACAATTATGAACACTTTATGGAAACACTCATGTATGGGAGAGACACTCTTTCAATGGAAGAAGTGTTGGCTGACCTCAACTCAAAAGTGTTGAAAAGAAGATCTGATTTAAAGAAGAAAATGGAGATGGGTTGTTCATCAAAGGAAAAGTAGAGGTAGGAAGGGGGAGATCAGAGCATTTTGCAAACAAGAACATGAAGACTACAAGATCTAAGTCAAGATTCAAGAGAAAATGTTTTGTCTGTAATTCAAAGAATCATCTAAAAAGAGACTGCCTAGAATGGAAACAAAGAAAAAGTGAAGCCAGTCACTTTCTCAGATGGCTATGATAGTGCAGATGTTATATGTGTCACCAATGATGATGAGCTAGAACATTTGATACTAGATTCAAGGTGTTCCTTCCACATGACTCCACTCAAGTCATGTATAAGGGACTTCATGTTCTCGGATTTAGGAGAAGTGAAGTTGGGTGACAACAGGTCATGTAGAATCCAAAGAAGTGGTTCAGTGATCTTCAAGTTAACTAATGGATCCGAAGTAGAGATACATGATGTCAAGTATGTTCCAAGCCTCAAAAGAAGCTTTTTGTCTCTAGGCACTTTTGAGAGGAACAAGCATCATGTGAGTCTGAAGGATGGAAAGGTTAAGGTGATCATAGGGTCATTAGTGGTGCTTACAGGAACAAGGAGCAATAACAACACTTTTGTGTTAGATGAGAAAATAATGACTGATGAGGTGTTATTGGTTCAGTCTTATATTGATAAGTCCACCTTGTGGCACAAAATATTTGGTCATCTAAATAGTCAAGGACTGGAGTAGTTAAGGAAATAGGACATCATTGACAAGTCCAGGGTTAATGATGTTAGTTTTTGTGAAATTTGTGTCATGGGAAAGAAGAGTAGAGTAAAATTCAGTAAAGGTAAGCATGTCACTAAAATGATACTGGACTATGTACAATAAGATTTGTGAAGGCCTGCAAAGATGAATTCTTTAGGAGGAGCGAGGTACTTTATGTTCATTATTGATGATTTTTCAAGAAGGGTGTGGGTGTATGTACTCAAACATAAGAGTGATGCTTATTAGAAGTTTGCAGAATGGAAGAAACTTATGAAAACTCAAACAGAAAGGAAGGTACAAAGTTGAGAACTGATAATGGGTTAGAGTTCTGCAATAAAAAATTTCATCAATTCTGTAAGAAACATGGAATAGCTTGACATTTGACCATTCGTGGTACACCTCAACATAATAGGTTGGCTAAGAGGATGAACCAGACTCTATTAGAAAGAGTGAGGTGTATGAGATTAATTTTGGATTACCAAAGTGTTTTTGGGGAGAACTAGTAAGCAATGCTACTTATTTGATAAGTAGGTCACCTTCTAGAGCCCTTAATATGAGAACTCCGATGGAAGTATGGTCAGGAACTAAGCCTAATTATAATAACCTGAGGGTAGTGGGGTCTGTGGCTTATGCTCATATAAGTCAAGACAAACTTGGTCTAAGAGCTCAAAAGTGTATTATGCTTAGCTACCCTGAAGGAGTGAAGGGATACCGTTTGTGGAGGCTGGATGATGGGAGTCCTAAAGTCATTGTGAGTAGGAATGTTGAATTTCAGGAGAATATTTTTTATAAAGATATGGTTGGGAATAAATTTGCTTCGGAAGATAATAAATTTGCTTCGGAAGTTAATAGATATGCTTCGGAAGCTAAAGGATATACTTCGAAAGATAACAAATCTACTTCGGAAGGAACTAGTCATGAGAGAGTTCACTTTGAGGTGGAGTCTTCTGAAGGGAACAAGGAGAAGAGTGTTAAAGTTGAAGCAAATGAAGAAGGAAGATTAAGTGCAAGTGAAGGATCATCATTGAGGAATGGCTATAGTATTGCTAAAGGAAGGGCTAAGAGAACTATAGTATAGCCCTTGAGATATAGAGATGAAAGTAATTTTTCTGCTGAAAGTCACTTTTTTGTTGTTTCTTTCAATATTGCAAAGCAGAAAAGTATCTTTGAGCCACTTCATTATGATGAGGCAATTAGGTTAGAAGAAAAAGAGTTATGCCAAGAGGCCATGGAAGAAGCAATGGCTTCATTAATGAAGAATGATGCTTGGGAGCTGGTTGATAAGCCTTCATATCATAAAGTGGTGTCATGTAAGTGGTTCTATAAGATAAAAGATGGGCTACCAGGAAGTGATAAGCCTAGGTTCAAGGTGTGATTGGTGGCTAAAGGGTTTACATAGGTAGCTGGAACAAACTATACTGACATTTTCTCACCTATGGTAAGGCGTACATATATTAGAATCATATTGTCTATAATGCTGCATTTGATTTGGAACTAGAGCAATTAGATGTTAAAACAACCTTTTTGCATGGCTACTTGGATGAAAACATTTTATATGTCTCAACCTAAGGGGTTTGTTAAAGCTAGTAGTGAAGATAAAGTCTGCTTGTTAAAAAGATCTTTATATGGTCTTAAGCAAGCCCCAAGGCAGTGGTATAAAAAGTTTGATGATTTTGTTATAAATCATTGGTTTCTCATAAGTTCCTTTGATAGTTTTGTGTATCATAAGGAATATACCAATGGGAATTATGTTTACTTGTTACTATATGTTGATGACGTGCTGTTAGCTTGCAAAGACAAGGTGGAGATAGAAAGGGTGAAGAAATTGTTTATGTCAAAGTTTGAAATTAAGGAATTGGGTGAAGCTAAGAAGATACTTGGAATGGAAATAAAGAGGTGTAGAAGACAAAAGTTGTTGTGGTTGTGTTAAAAGTCTTATGTGGATAAGCTTTTAAGGAATTATACTATGGAAGGGTGTAAGACGGTTAAAAATCCTTGGCAACACATTTTAAGTTGTCCTCACAAGACTCACCTCAGAATGAAGATGAAGAGAGATATATGGCTAAAGTTCCATATGTAAATTATGTTGGCAGTCTCATATACTTAATGGTATATACAAGGCTAGATTTAGGCTACGCTGCTAGTTTGATAAGTAGATATGTAGCAACACCTGGTAAAGTCTATTGGAATGTTGTTAAGTGGGTTATAAAGTATTTACAAGGTACTAAAAATTATATTTTAATTTTTGGTAAGAGTGGTTGCGATACTGGTAAATCTATTAAAGGATATGTGGATGTTGATTATGCTAAAGATCCTGATAATAGCAGTTAATTACTAGGTATGTTTTTAAGGTGCTGGGAAGTATAGTTAGTTGGAAAGCATAATTGTAATTCTCTCTCAACTACTGAGGTTGAATATATATCCTTAGGAGAGGTTGTGAAGGAAGCATTGTGGCTTCGAGGGATTGTAGTTGATTTGGGCATAAGTGCTAATGATGTTGTGATTATGTGTGATAATCAAGGGGTTGTACAATTAACTAAGAATGCTAAGATCAATGATAGAACTAAGCATATCAAGGTGAAATGTCATTTTATCCGAGATTTGATAAGTGTTAAAGAAGTGATGGTTGAGCAAATTGCTATAGAGAATAATCTTGCAGATATGTTCACTAAGGTTCTACCTGGTTTCAAGTTTGATTTTTGTGTTTCAGGATTGAGAATCTAATAAAGTCAAGTCATTGACTTTAAAGGTGGAGTATTATGGGAGTTAAAGTCAATGATTGCAAGTTTGAGGGTTGTTTTTGTAACTTATTTGTTTTTGTTTGTATTTGTACTTTTGACAGAAGTTAAAGGGTGTAATGTGTCAAATTGGATAAACTAGTTAACGGTTGTTAACGGTCCAATTTGGGAATAAATAGAGGGTTTAGGGTTTATAGAAGGGGGACCTTTCTCTTGTAATTGTGTTCAATTCATTCAATAAAATCGTTCAAAAACTTCTTGTAGTTTTTCAATCTTGTAATTACGATTAGTTTACAACATTATTGTTACAATAGATGCGGTTGAAGAGCTGAGTAAGTGGTCTGTTATTCAATTATTTGATTTGCCTCCTCATTCTACCAACTTCGTATAGACTACCAAGTTTTTTGTTTGGAAACCTCTCTCCAGTTATATAACTTATTATACATAAAGTTAAAAAGTTATAGCAAAGTGTAAGAAAATGGTATGTTTTTTTATTTATTTTGCAGCTGGCATATGTAAGGAAGTTATAGTCAAAAGTTGTTTTTTGTGAAAAATTATTAGAAACTTATGGGATTTTCTAAATAACCCTTTTATTTATTTATTTATTTATTTATTTATTTATTTGTTTATTTATCAATTTTAGATGCCTTAAAATTGGTTGTTACTCAAGAAATATTCGTAGAGGAAGCAAGGCCATAACTGACAAGAGGCTAGAAAAATTCATGGTTTCAGTGGACACTCATCGCGAGAAGAACTAGCAAAATGTCGTTTGGGCCAATATCATGATGCTTTGAGACATAATCACTATTTTTACAGTTTATTGGCACTACTATATTAATCCAAGATCATTTGGGCAAAATTCAAGGTACCAGTTTTCATTCTAATAAATTATAATAGTGAGTCAATTACACTATTCATATAGTTATGACTTGTAATCTTGATCTGAATATATAATTTCGTGCTGATTTGGACAGTATATGATGCATGGGTTATTTTTGGTTAAACTTTGTCATGGTTTTCACATTTTGCAAAGTAACCTTATAAAATTTGACTATTTTTACTTTATCTCGAAACTCTTTATCTTTTGTTATTTAATCTCACAAAATTTTATACTTTCAACTTTGATCTCCTATACTTTTCATGTTTTGTAAATTTTCGTCTTACGTCGTTGTAGGTTTTGCAATTTAACACGACAGAAACATGCATGTCCGATGTACCAATTTTACATTTAGTTCTAAATTCTATGAGTTGACAAAATATAACGTGCATGCATGCTTTATCATTTTTACATCTATTTTTCCCTTTAATGGTTTTCTCGTAACGCGTGAGTCATAAATTGACTTAGTTATATTTTTATATGTTTTACGTTTTGATCGTATTTATTAGTATTAACACACTATAATTTTAGTGTTGATGGTCATTAATAATGGTGTGACATTAGTATGAATTTGTATGGTTTTACGCCCCCGGATTGGCTGGGCTAAATATGGAAATAGAACAGGATGGGTTGAACAAAACTAAGAATGGGTCTTCAACGAAAGAACCGACAAGAAAGATCAAACGAGAGTTTAAATGTAAAAGTCTGAAGCCTCCAAATTCTTCGCTCTACATGTAGCCTGAAAAACAACTTTTTGTGTGGGGATGATTTTGTCATGTCATTGGGCACCTCAACTTGGGTACAAAGTGCCTTATTTGATTTTTAACATCAAATGGCCTTTGATCAAAGAATTCATGATGGATTTTGGAACTTTTAGGCTTGATAAGTGTCCTTTATATACATATTGAAATGTTCGTTTATATAGTTTTGCATGTGTAGGTTTGGGCATGAGAGTTATATGTCTTCTTTTTTTACATTGAACCGGAACATATGTGCATTTTTGTGCTATGTGATCATTTATTTATTTTATTTTTAATTGAAGTTCATGATGTAAGTCTTTAAAAGTTTTTAAAGTTGGGTTCATCACGAAATCCTCAGGCGCATCAACCTAGTTACAATTTGTGATCGAAACGAGGGTGCAATTAGAAAATCCTAATAGTTAATTTAAATTTGGATATGAATTTATGTTCGAATAATATTATTTGGAATATGATTGATCGAAATGGAAAATCAAATTGTTTTTGAATATGGGTTGATTGATTTAATGAAAAAAAATATAGTTTATAATTAAAATTTTAAAATTTTTTAAATGATATAAAATAAAGTCATAAAAAATTCAAATTCGGATTGTAGTTGTAAATGTAAATCGAATAGGTTGCTGATTCGACGTGAAACTGGAATTATAGTCGTGGAATTTTCCAAGCAGATACAACTTTTATTGTTTTATAGGCACGGTGTTAAACAAACCTTTAAGGTGACATTTGGTTAGAAGAAATAGAATGAAATTGAAAAACTAGTATAATTTTCAAATAAATAATAATGAGTGAGTAATAAAATGTAAAACCCAAAAAAATGTTTCATCTTAAATTCCCCTAATTGTGGGATTTCAAATTCTCTTTCTAGGTGAAATGATTTTGAAATCCCACAACCAATGGAATTTGAGGTGAAATATTCCATTGGGTTTACATTTTATTATCCACTCAAATTTAATTTATTTGAAAATTATACTAGTTTCTCAATTGCATTTTATTTTATTTCATCCAAACGCTCTCTAATTATTTCAAATAGATATTGTGCATATATATTAGTAAAACAAAATGGTGCATGAGTTGTTCCAAATAACATATTCACGGTGAAGTAGTAAAGCTGCCTAAAAAATGGTGGGGTGAACAACAGTAGGGGTGCCAAAAAATTTAAAATTATCTTTTATATCATATGTATGTTTGTTTTAAATTGTTATAATTGTTTTAATTATCTTTTAACCTAAACACAATTACTTGGACCCATTTTCAACAAACAAACTTATTAGTTATAATTCATTTTCATAGCCCATATAAAAGTTAATTCCCAAAATACTAAAATCTCAATTTTCGGCAAACAAGGGATTAAGAGGAAAATTTTTCCAATTGGGATAGGGGCCATGAAAGAAGACGGAAAAAAACAGATTTATAGATTAGTGATTAGGTTATGTAATACTATCATTTTCTACGTTTATTTCTAGAAATTATGACTCGAATATATTGGAGTCCATTTTCATGCTGCATGATAAGGTGTTATGGTCGGTAGTCATGTGGCGTGCCTTTAAGTTTAATATTGGTAGTTGAAGTGACAAATAATCAAACGTCTATGTTGCTAGAAATTTAAAATACTTTATAAAATTATAAATAGCAATTATAAATTGGGTATTTAATATTCATATTTTTTTCTCATTTAAAGTTCGAATTAGTGGACAAAAACTAGTGCTTGTTGTGGCCGAGAAGAAAGGGCGTGTTGTGACGGGGTGTTAATAGTATAAAAAACATCTAAGTCGAAAAACTAATATAAATAAAATCATCAGAGTGACCAATCAATAATAAACATCATATTTTAAAGGTTGTAAGAAGATATCAAGAAAAACCCGATATAAATGAAACTTTAAAACAACTTGATGACTAGACAGTACATGTCTCTACACCTGAAATCATGTTTTATTAAAAAATCTATCAATACAAAACAGTATACGACTACACATGAAGCTAACAGAATGTGTGAAATATTATTCAAGATGCATCAATTTAATTTTATTATGATATGATACTTTCGTTTAAAAATAATAAACTGTATTTTATAGTGGCCGTAACAATAAATTGCAGTTTACTACTTATAAATAACATCCTAAGATGTTGTATTTGATGTATCAAAACCCCATTAATGTAGATTATAATAAGATGAATTTAATATAAATGTTTATTAAACAATATATTAATTAGGAGATATTTATCAAATATGACCATATTAAAAAATAAAAACTATTGTATATAACACTTTTATTTTATTTTAAAATGATATATTAGTGGTTTTAGTTTTTAAACAAAATAACAAATGTTTACTTATCAAATGTTTTATATAATATTATATATGTGTAAAAAAGGACATACACGTACGGTAACTATATGCTTTTCATGTGTTACAACATACAAGTTCATTTATTATTTTCAGTTTTTTTATTTGTAGCACGTCAATTTCTTTTTAATATAGTTCACAAATTCATGTATTACACGAGTTACTATTAGTAATTAATATTTAGAAGTTACAAATTATTTTATAATATAAGATATTATTGAAATTATGTATCATTTATCAACTTAATTGATAAAACAATAACAACATTTTTTAAATTTCCATCTTCATAAAACTTTGTTTAAAATTTTTATTTAAACATTCCATTTCTTTTATAGAAAGTATTTTATAAACAATGTCATTTTTTAAAAGTTCTATCTGTTAAAAAATTTATATTTAATAGAATTTTGTTTTCTAAAAGTTACATTTTTATTTAAAATATCTTTTTATTCATTAAAAAAATCTGTTTTGTAATTTGTATATGATATAAATACTAACATTAGTTTTTAGTAATATGACTAAACGATTGACTTGCTATACTAGTGACGTGTGTCAAAATTAGCGTGACAAGATGACATGTGACAAAAATAATTTGAGAAGACAACATGTGTCGAAATTTATTTTGTGTTATTAGCAAAGGTTGTATATAAAAATGAAAATGACGACGAATAGTGTTTTTTATGTTAATATTTCAATAATTTAATTAAATTATAGTATATTTTTTTCCTCTTATAAAGTTATCTATACTAATAAACATTTACACTTTTTGACACATGTCATTACCACATTCACTCTCTCATTTATTTTCCCGCCTAAACTAATTATTTCATTTTAAAAAATCAAATAACTAATTTACATTTTTTTCTCTTTCTCTCTTTGTATTATAAATTTAAGTTCTTATCAAATCAATAATATTAAAGAACATTATTTATTACATAAAAACTAAATACTTTGATTAAAAAATACACGTTTTCAAAAATAAATTTTCTAAAACTATGATTTTTTTTAAAACAATGAGAATTTTTATAATAACGAAAATATTTTAAAAACATTCTTTTTATATAGAAAATATTTTACAAAACAAACCCTTAGTCTTTAAACAACAATATAAAAAATGAATTTTTTATCAAAACAATATTTTTTTATAATGAAAGTTTTAGAAATAATATAAATATTTTATCAATTAATCAAAGTAACTACTTATACGTAATTTCAGTTATATCTTATATTAAAATAATTTTTACAGTTTCTTATTATTTGTTAATAACTATTTAATATTTTTTAATCAACCCGTGTAATACACGGGGTTGTACCCTAGTAAATACAATATTTATAGATTCTAAATAAATACATTCATGGCGCACATAATTTTATTTACGTTCTGATATAATTTATTCAAAAATGATCATCGTAAAATTATTACATTTTTATCTTTTTTTAAAACGATTTGGTTTATTTAGTAACTTCTAACATGTATCATTTCGACATATTCATAATATATCATTGCGACATTTTATTTTATCTTGGATTATAAAAGTGTTAGGTAGGAAGTGTCATGAGGTGGTTGGCCGGATAAATTAATGGCGTCCATCACTAAACCGCAAGTGTTTTGTTTTCTTTTTTCGACTAAACCGCAAGTGTTTTGTTTTCTTATTTTTCGAATTTTAATGTGTTTATTAAAGATTTGCTTGTATAGACTAAACCTAAACAATGATGATTGTCATTGTGGTTGAGTCGCGCACACTAAACCCTATAGTGACCCGAGTTTGATTTCGGAGGGCGGGGGAAGGGGATGCATTATTTTCCTTTCTCTTCTTATGTCGTTACAGAGTTTTACACTCTCGTTCTATCAATGTTGAAAAATATACCACCGCGCATTACAATAATGATAATAATCACAAATTCTGCCACAAAGAGCGGATAGTAATTGTATTATTATAAACAAATAGAAGTATTAAAATAAAAAGTTGCAGATTCGAACTCAAGTTTGAATAGTTTAAATCCAATAAAAAAGTTAATTTAAAAACCTTAAAATATATTTTTTAAATGTCTTAGTTTCTCAAAGCATATACAAATCTACATGTAGTTAAAAGCAACTAATAAAAGTTTTCTACATAAAGGAGCGGAAAAAATACGAGAGCAGATCAAATCCGATATCCATCACACATTCACACATCAAGACTTCTCATGGTCTTCATAAATTGTTATCATATACAAGTGTTGAGAACGATCCTTTGAAAGTTATGAATGGAACAAATAAACATCAATTTATAGTTTTAAAAGTCGCATTTATAAATATCTTCAAAAGATAGTCGACTAAGATAATTTAGCTTTTTACTTTTAATAATAACTAGTTTTTAACCGCACATGATATTGAAGATATTCTTACTATCTAAAATTTAAAACGAAACGTAAAATAATACTAAAACTTTAGATAGAAACGTAAAAAATACCAAAGAAGTAGCAAAATTGTCAGCACGAAGATTCAAAAACCAAGTGGGGTGCCAAGGTGTGCTTTATTAATATGTCATAGGATCTTCTTGTTAATTACACCTGCTAAAATCAATTATTTTTAGCACAAATGGTTGAGGTCGGAACCTCAAAGTTTCATTTAAATACGGGAGATCTTGGGTACAAGACTTCAAGTCCCACCTATACAGGTTGAGAAGGAGGTTTTATTTCACCTATAATGAGTATCCTATTGATTATGATCTTAGGTTGCATACTCGAGTAATGAAAATGAACAAGCAAATAAATGGTCCGTCAATGATCCAATTAGCTGTTTAAAAAATTACACCTGCAAAAAGTTAATACACCATCTGCAACAATGTAAAAAGAATATTGAAGACCAAATTGATTTTTGACATGTGGTAAGGTGATAAAAACATACATAGCTTGTTAATTGTGGTATGCTAGATGTCAAACTTATTTAACAACAAAGTTCTATGATATTATTATATGACTCGAATCACATAGGTTACATAATCAAATCTACAAATCACCAACCGGAAAACTAATCCGGTGGTCGGAAACTTTACTCCGGCAAAGAGGGCAAGAGTCATGTAACGAGAGCCATTTTGTAATACAATCAGAATGATAGAAATGTCCACAAGGAGCTTGCTTACCACTTGTGCATGATGAGTTGAAACCTTCCATGCACACGGTACAAACACCCGATGCATCCGCGATAGTCTTCATCGCGATAACTTGATTCTGAGCTTCCTCTAGCGACGGTGGTGGAGGTTCTTTAGTGACAGTTGTTGTACTCATGGTGGTGGTGATGGTGTTGTAGTAGTGGTGATCTTCCATGGTCAATGATAGATCTAGATCAAAGAGATCCTCCATGTTGACTATGTATTGAGGCTAGAGAGATCTAAGTGTGGATATCGATTGTGTGTCTAAAAATAATATATATAGAGGGATCGAGTGAGGACCCATTGTATATATAATATTGGTGTAATAAATTTCGGAATAAATATAACATATTAAAATTATTATTTTTATTAATATTGTAAATTTTAGATGTTGTTAGCAATTGATGAAATGAAAATATAACGAATATCTAAAAGTTATAACAAATAATGAAACTAGAAATTATTATGTTAAATTTAAAAATAAAATATGTCTAAAATCATATATTTTAGTATGTATTAATAAATTATTAAAATAAGAATATTATATTTTAAATGTTTGATAATTTATTGTACTTATTTAAAATAGTTATCATTTATTATGAAAAAAACAAAAAACAATAATATATATATGATTGTTTAACAATATATTTTAGTAAAAAAATCAAATTGATTATTGTTATAATTTTTGTATTTATTATAAGAAAGATGCGGGAAATAATTTTTTTGTTTGCTAGAATTAATGTGACACATGTAACTTGATATAATAAAATAATAACACGTGTTTCAAAAAAATTTCTATTATATGTTCTAGATTATAGATTTTTATATATGAAAAATGTATTAAAAAACCCTAATTTTTTTTAAAAAAAGGTTGTTTTGTTGTGCATCCCTACTTAATTGTTGGATGATTTGTATGATTATATAAAAGTTAACAAGTAATAAGTTAGCGTAATTACTTAGCTTATATTGTTAGCGTGATTACATATAAGGCAATAAGTTGGGTGAATATGATGTGTACCTTAGACTTGCCGTAGTGGATTGAAATGGGGGCACCATCTTTGATGAGCTGGAAATGATTATGGAGCCAAAGCCACTACTCAGTGGGTTAGAGACATGAAAGATGTAGATGACATGATTTAGAATGGGTTAGAGATTCAACTGAATTATCTAAGAAACCTTTATAAATTTGGTCTGCATATCATCTACAAAGTGTTTTCAGATTAATTTTAACATTGATCCAAGCCACACAAATTAGGGCTTGAGAGTGAAACATTTTAGATCAAATTAATATATACAAATCAATATCTACAGTTATCAGAAGTGAAGAATAGTTATGGAGTGGAGAGCATCATAATGAGATGAAGATTTTAAAAGATTAAACATACCATTCAATTCTTCCACAAACTGCGATTGCGGTTTAAATTTCTTTAGTTCCAAGTGTTGTTTTCTTTCTCTCTCTAAAAAGAAGAGCGCTACTGCAGATTTGGGTGAAAGAAATGTGAGATGCAGACGATCTTGTCATCGGAAGTCATGGTGATAAGCTTGCCATCGTCGGGTTTGTGGCCAGTGAAGGTTTGCTTGAGCTTGTAGGATTAGGGCGTTGGAGTTGTTGCCGATGAAGCAAAGTTTCGCACAAACAAAGAGATATGATATATGAGTATTTTGTGGATTTATATTTATTTTTTAACACAAGCAGTGAGTTTATACTTGTTTTCAATACAATTTATGGGCTTCAAACATTAAGCTGGACAACTCCAAAATATTATTTTATAGCAAGTCAAACCATTACGCTTAAATTAGATGATGCTTTAGTTAAATAAATTTGGTTTACATAACGTCTACATGTCACTTTAACTAAAAGATAAGTCAAAACCACTACAAATAGTCTTATAACATAAAATATATTTGACGAAAATTACTCCTTCGCGGAAGACAATTAACGTATTTATGTGTCTTCCTACGTTTAACATGAAAAAAAGTCCAGTATATATATTAACTCACTTAAATCTCAGACACATTAATAGATTGAAAGGATTGTAAATAGCTAAAGGTGAAAAACTGTTGGAAAGGGCCAAAACATAAGACTTCAATTGTTGATTCTTTAGGTTTCATCGACCTAAGTTGCATTAGAAAATTGAATTAATTTTATATAATTTATTATTTCTTTTGGAAGACAGTATAAAATCAAATTTTGATTATATTTTGATCATACGTGGGTTATAATGTTACGTAAATATATAATTATTTTAGGCAATTATGGTTAGTAATAGTAAGGAAACATATGTATTCGTCTTAAAAACACGTATCACAACTTCCTACTCCAATAAAAAAATAAATTGAAAGAACATGTGGCAACACCACATTTCTTTTCATCAAAGTTTTTTCGTTGTTCTCTCATATTTAATAATTAGCTTAATACTAATAATAATATTTAACTTTTATTTAGATTAAAGTGATTTTTTTAATAAATTAAGAAAGATATCTTCTTATTATATTTTTTAAATAAGAATTCTTTTTAAAACATCAAACTTTTTTAATAATACAAAATTTTTTAAAATTGATTTTTTTATAAAAAGTATTTTTTATAAGCCAGAAATAATTAAAATCAAAATTTATATAAGAAATTTTATAAACTGATATTTAATTAATACAGTTTGTTTTGAAACGTGTTTAATTTTTGGCTAAAACATGTCAAAAAAAATTAAAAAGTTGATAATATTATTCGATTACTTAAAGAAAGGCATGAGATAAAATAGTGATTGTGAGGCCCCAATTCTTAACTTGAAACATCTTAGTAGCCAGAGGAAAAGAAAGCAAAAGCGATTCCCGTAGTAGCGACGAGCGAAATGGGACTAGCCTAAACCGTGAAAACCGAGCAATACAAGCGTCGTGCTGCTAGGCGAAGCAGTAGAATGTTGCACCCTAGATGACGAAAGTCCAATAGCTGAAAGCATCACTAGCTTATTCTCTGACCCGAGTAGCATGGGGCATGTGGAATCTCGTGTGAATCAGCAAGGACCTCTTTGCAAGGCTAAATACTCCTGGTTGAGCGAGAGCGAAGTAGTACCGTTTTTACTCATATGTAATTTCAAACATAACTTATTTTAGAACATCTTTTTATATTTAATAAAATTTTATTATATTTAATATTTTATTTATTTAACCCGTGTAATACACGGGTTTACTAAACCTAGTTTATATTATTATGGTTGGCAATTTGCATATAATATCATATAATTATCATATGTGATAAATATTTTTTTATTTTAACGGCCTTTTGAATTACTAACGAACCATTGGCACACCCATGTATTATAGAACCCATGTATTACATGAGAGGCGCTCAAATTATCATTATTGAACTTGTGTATTAAACGACCTGTTATTTTAACGATCTTTTTAATCAAAAGCAATTTTTGAATCACTATGTACTCTTATCATTTTTAAAATAGATGAGATATTAGCTATTGTATGTCATAGTCACTAGTCAAAAAGAAATCTGTCTTTTGACTCTATATTGATCATGTTATCTAGATTAGTGTTTCTAGCTGCCTTCAAAGTATGATCGGTTGTAGGATGTAATATAAAATATATCAAGTATTTGTATTTTTTATGTAAGCTTTGTAACATTTGTAAGAACTTGAGAGCAATATACATCATTTTAAAAATCATATTTGAGTGTTCTTTTTGTTGTATAGTTATTTTACTTATGTTCTTTGTTTCATCGTAAACGGTTCCCTATTTGATCCGCTAAGTGTTATAACTCTCTTAACATTATGAAACTATTGAATTGAGCCCCTTCACCAGTCCTGCGTCATCTGTAAAGATGAAGAAGGAAGTGGAAAGAGATCAAGCTCAGACTTTTAATCAGAAGAAGAATCTCAGAAGTATGCAAACTGAATGTATCATGGATTGCATCTACAATCCCAAAAGCACTATCTCCATGACCAAGAAGAAAACTTATGAGAAGAAGAACAAGAAAGTAACTTCGAAAGTAAAATTTCTTCTATTCAGAAGCTCCAAAGTGAAGAAGAAGATAAGTGAAAACTTATCTTTGGAATAAAAATTGGTCTCATAAGAAATGAATGCTTATGAAGTACTAAAGTCTATTGTGGTTGATGAAAAAAATTCTGAAGTTCCAATCTCCAAAACTTCCGAAGTCATCAAAACTTTTGAAGTATTGAAGGCCAAGTCTAGTCTTTCAAAAACGGTGTGGAAGATAAAGGAAGGCCACGTGACTGAAAGTTCTTCATCAATAACAACAAATGATCCAGGCACATGACAGGCAATGGCTCTTTGTTTCATTGTTTAATATAGGATCAATCACTGTTGAATTATCTGTAGTTCATTTTAACATGCCCAAGACCAACAAGGATAGGGTTTCCAAATGTAACTAACTATCTCTTTCTATGCAGGAACATCTTAATACCAAAGGAAATGTATGGATCATTGATAGTGGTTGTTCCAGGCATATGGCTAAGCAATGGCTCTATGCTTCAGAACTTTAAAAGAATTGATAAAGGGCCAGTTGCTTTTGGAGGAGAATCAGGTGGTTACATCACTGTAAGGGGCGAAGTCACAAATGGTAAGCTTAGCATTAAGAAGGTGAACTATGTTAACAAGCTTGGGTACAATCTCTTGAGTGTATCCTAATTTTACGACAAGATACATAACATGTTATTTACTGAGCATGAGTGCATCGTTCTCAAGCTTGGAGTGGTCATTACTCAGAAGCATATCTTACTCAAAGAACCCAAGAAAAGAAATACATACAAGATGAACTTACAAGAAACATCCCTATCAGGAGAAGTTTCTTGATTTCTATCTAAAGTCAATAGTGATAAGTCTTTCTTTTGGCATAAATGAATGTGACATGTAAACTTTAAAAACATAAATAAATTAATTAAGAATGATTTGGTAACTGGAATGCCAAAGAAATAGTTTATAAGTGATTACCATTGTTTTGCATGCCTGAATGGGAAGCAACATAAAATGTCTTACAAGTCAAAGAAAATAAACTCAATCACTGCTCTTATACACTTATTACATATGGATATTTTTAGTCCCACTAGTGTAATAAGTCTAGGAAGGACCTCATATTATTTGGTGATCACAGATGACTTCTTAAGATACACTTTAGTCTTCTTCATTAGAACTAAGGATGAGACTCTTGGAAATCTTGAAGAGCTTCATATTAAAAATTGAGAATCAATGTGATCACAAGGTCAAAATCATAATATGTGATCAAGGAACTGAATTCAAAAACAAAATCCTTGATTCATTTGGTGATGAGAAATATATTACAAGACAATCAATGCTCCCAGGACATCTCAGCAAAATGGTGTTGCTGAGAGTAGAAACAGGACACTCTTTAAAGCTACAAGAATCATGTTATCTAACTCTAAACTACTTATCACCTTCTGGGCAGAGGTAGTCAACACTGCCTGCTATATGCAGAATAGAGTTTTAGTAGTCAAGACTCATGGTAAGACTTCTTATGAGTTGTGGCACAAAAGGAGATCGTTTATTGGTTTACTCAGATCATTTAGATGTCCTTGTATCATCTTGAATACCAAATATCATATAGCCAAATTTGCTAAGAAACCAGATGATGGACACTTTATTGGATACTATTCCCAATCTAAGGCTTATAGAGGATACAATCTCGGAAGTAGAGTAGTTGAGGAGTCAACCAATGTGACCTTCAATGAGCACACAACCAATATGAAAGGTTCTGGTCCTGATTGGTTGTTTGATCTTGATTAAGTTGCCAACTAGTTTAACACATGTTATGAAGATGTTTCAAAATCTACAGTTAGCTTATCAATAAGAGATTATGATCCAAGATTTAAGCTGAGAAAACCAAGTCATAAAACTATTTCAACACAAACCCCGCAATTGAAAATCATGTTAGCATAACAATGACTAACTCTTTAGCTAATACATCTGAGGTGCCTACAAATTTCAACATAGAGGCACATAACTCAAATGAAGTAGTTACCAATAGAGGTGGTGATAGAGATCAATATTTTTTGATGCTGATAACCACTCCATAGAAGACAACATCAATGATGTCACACACTTATTAGATTAAGTTACTCTTGATAAGTGGTTGATGTGGCAGTTGATACTCAATCACCATATCTAAATTTCACCAATTTTGATCTATGTAACCAACTTGTTGTGATCTCAATTGAGAATCCACAAGTCATCCTACAAGAAACATCACTGGAGATGTTAAGACAAGGATGAGAACAAGAGGACAAACCCATGACAAAAATGTTTCTCTTAATTCTTGTTCCTTATCCCAGATTGAGTATAAGAAGATTGATGAGGGTTTGAAGAATGGAAGTTAGGTTAATTAATATAAAAAGAGCTGCTTTATTTCAAAAGGCAAAGGGTTTGGAACATATGTCATCTTCCTCAAGGGAAGACCACAATAGGTACCAAGTTGGTTTTTATGAATAAAAAAGATGATAGAGGAATTGTAATTAAGAATAAGTCAAGACTAGCTATTCAAGGGTACATAAAGAAGAAGGGATTGACTACAAAAATGTTTTTGCTCCAGTAGCAAGACTTGAAGCTATTAGGATATTCCTTGCTTTTGCTGCATCCAAGGATTTCAAGGTCTACTAACTTTATGTCAAGTGTGCCTTCTTATATGGGGTTATTGAAGAGTAAGTGTATGTCAAAAAACCACCTAATATTGCAGACCAAGATCATCATAATTATGTCTGCAAGCTTGACAAAGCTCTCTATGAGTTGCATCAAACTCAATGAAAGTAGTATGAGACACTATCATAGTACCTTTGTCAACATGGTACAAGAGGGGTACCATTGATGAAACACTCTTCATTAAAGGAACATGAAATCACTTGATGCTAGGATAAGTTTATGTTAATAACATCATCTTTGGGTCAACTAATCTAAAGCTTTACAAGGACTTTGAGAAGTTGATGAAGAATATATTTGAAATGAGTACCATGGGGGAACTTAATTTCTTTCTAGGAATTCAAGTGAAGCAGGTTGACAATGGCATCTTCATAAAGTATGTGCAACACATACTTATCAAATTTCATATGACTGAGTGTAAGGTAGCTAAGACACCCATAGCTAGAAATCACTCCCTAACACCTGATCTTGAGGGGAATTGTGTTGATGAACATCTCTACTAGGCTATGATTGGGTTTTTTATGTATCTCACAACCAGCAAGCCTGATATTATGTTGCTACATATATTTGTGCAAGATATCAGGTTAACACCAAGTTGTCACACCTAGTTATTGTCAAGAGTATTCTTAGATACCTCAAAGGTGCTCTTAAACCGGGCCTTTGGTATCCAAAATACTCTAACTTTAATCTATATGCCTATACAGATAGTGACTATGGTGGCTGCAACATGACTGCAAGTCTACATCAAGGGGATGTAAATTTCTTGGTGGAAAGATAGTCTCATGACAATGGAAGAAACAATCTTGTGCGTCTACATCAATTGCTGAAGCCAAATACATTGCTACTGCAAGCTACTGTGCTCAAGTGCTTTGGATTCAGAATCAGATGTTGGACTATTGATTCAACTTTAAAGAGGCTCCCATCCACATAGACAACAACATTGTTATCTGTATATATTACAGAGAATCTTGTGCAGCACTCTAAGACAAAGCACATCAACATTAGGTATAATTTGATTAGAGATAATTTTGAAAAGGGATTGATAAACTAGTAAAAGTTAACATAAATGAATAATATGTTGATATGTTCATAGAAGCTTTTGATTAGTAGAGACTTAAGTATTTTGTATAAGCTATTAGGATGATTTTTGAGTAGATTTTTCTAAAATAAACTCAAGATTATTTTTCCAAATATGTGTATCATAAGTTATATATAGCATCACCTATATAAGCCCAGTTTACTTTGGAAGAAATTTTTCAAAATAATAGTCCTTAGAATTTTGAAAAATTTAAGATATATTTGCTTTCGTAAGGTATAAAGTTGACTTCGAAAGAAAATTATATGTTCAAAACTAATAACTAGTTACTAAGAAAGTTATCTTTTGAAGAAATTCTAATATATCTTCTAAAGCTTAAATGTGCTTCTAGGTACTTATATGTTATGAAGGACAATTTTCTTCCGTAAGCAATCAGGTCTTGGAATCTTTATTCATCCTTTGAATAAATCTTTTGCAGTTTAATATATTCCGAAACGAAATATATCTCAGAAGCAAAAATACTCTAAGTATTTTTCTTCCAAAGCAAATTTTTATCAAGCTAAGATATATCTTCCGAAGACAAATTACCTTAGGAATATTTTTAACTTTCAAGAAAACTAGCTTTTTGGGCACTTTTTAGAGGTGGGACCAACATCCAGATTTTAAAGTTTATTCTTTTACATTAACTTTGTCTCAAATCCAACCATATAATATACCTTCAACGATTCACCCTCTTTCTCCTTACTCTTCATCTACAAAAGTTCAAACCCTAAATTCACCCACAAACTGACTTTGTTCTTACCTTTATTCACTTCTAAGCCACTTAAAATGTCCAACCCTGATCCCCAAAACCTACCATATTTCTCCACGTAATGACACAGGAAACACAACCAAGTTGCTATGTTATCATCTAAGAAAGATCCAGGTTTATCAGATGTTTGACATTTCTTGTCTCACTCCATCTACCTCACTGCACTTAGCATAGACTCTACTTCGTATGAAGATCAACTCCTAGAGTTGTAGGACTTGCCAAAAGGTTATCTTGGACGGTGAGAAGCACTATCTGTCACAATGCAAGGGGAGATAATTTTTGTCACTACAACCACCATCAACTCTCATCTGAGACTGGATGATGAATAAGGCAAATTGTCCTTCCCTAAGTCTTATGTAAATAACTCTTTACGACAGATGGGCTATGAGGGGGACTACTTAGTAAGAACCTTCAAAAGGGGTAAGGTTTCCTCACAATTGAAGTACCTCCTTTATGTGGTCATCCATTCTCTGTCCAAACATGGAGGTTAGGATCAAATTTCTGAGTACTTATCTTACATAGTCCATGGATGGTTTAAAGGGTCAAGTTCAGGTACTCTCAGTTTGTTTATGCAAACCTGCTTGCTAACTGGACTCTTTGGAGTATTACATGTTCCCTAGATATATTTAACACATAATTAACTATGAACGGGTTCATAGTTAAGGGAAACATGAAATACTCTTAAACTGGGACAGATAAAGCTTGAAATCTTTAAAACAATAAGAAAGTCCATTATTGGCTTCTTAGGGGTAGAAACAGCCTTATCCTAAAAATATTAGAGCTCATTGCTCAAGATGACAACTTGGAAAGACAAGCCAATGTTGAATCCACACCTTCTACATTTGCACCACCCATAAAGCCACAAATCATCCTCTCTTACTTAAGAAGATCCAAACAAACCCTTGCACAAACTACTCAGGATGTGCAGACCCCCATACACTCACCTATGCAGGAGGAAGTGGAAACTAGAGCTCCCACTTCTCCTAAAGAGTAGACTACTCCCATCATTTCTTTGCTCAGTGCTGAGATTCCTCATGCTCATCCTGATGAGCTCATTATCCTAGCCTTAAACCTTCACGTTGAGTCACAAAACTCTAGTGATCAACCTTTAGGGGAAAGCTACCATACCCAACTACTAGATATCAACCAACCAATCCACAACCTTGAATTCTATGATAATAAGAATATAGGCTTTAGTGAGTACCATGAGTCTCTCACTTATGTAAGTGATTACATTATTAAAACCTCAATCATGGTAGCCTAGCTCATGAACACTTATCTTGAAGCTATCATGGTGCAGGGAAAATCCAGCAGCCAAGAACTCCAAGCTGGTGATAAGGAATAAGACTTTATTCCTATTCTCTAATCCCCCCATAATTCTTCTAATGAAAATAAAGGGAGTCTAAAACTAAAAGTACAAAAACTATTAAAACATGCACTTATTTAGTTTCAAAGGTTAGTCACCTAGAAGTTCATGTACATACCTTACAAAGACAGGTCGGTGACTAGCAACTTGAGATCATCGATCTCAAGGGAAAGTTAGCTGACAGACCTATTAGGAGAACTCAACCAGGTCCATAAGAATCTATAGATATGGTGGACCTAACCCTTAGCTCTTTTGTGCAAAAGGGTGATGCTACCAAAAAGGAGGAGAAAGTCCTACCTATAATCATAGAACCTGAGAATTCTACCCGGAGTATGGATAGTGAGGACTCACCACTCTCACTTGTAGTTGTCCATACTCAACAACCTCCTCAAACCCACATTGATGTGGATTCATTAATTCAAAGCCTATTTGAGGAGGGTATACCAATGGCAATGTATACCCCATCTTACCTTGATGAAAATCCAATATTGGGATCTAAGTATGATGCTGATAGAAGAGCCTTGGTAATCTCTAGGTCTTCGGGACAACAAGAACTATTCAACTTCTACAACCTGAGATTTTATGAGAACACTTATTTAGTCGATCTGCCCCTTGCCAATACAAGTAAAAGAAGGAGAGTTGCAAGGTTAGGTGATAGGATTCAAGATAGGGTGTTTGAAGAGTTCAAAAAGAGAACCAAGCTATATAGACAGAGGCTAGCAAGCAAGAGTGTTGGTCAACAGGGTGCTGAGGTGGACACTAAAGTTAGCTTTGAAGATGAAACTGGGCTAAAGGCCAAGTAGTTAAACATGTGACCCTTGAGATTAGAAGTGCTTCAACACCCATTACCAACAGTGAGGCACCAACTGCTGAAGGTGTCACACAACCTCTCTCTTGCCAGAGCGTAAATGCAACACCAAACAATAAAAGCCAAAGCTCTCTCCACCCTGAGTCACACATGCCTGTAAAGGAAGAGGAAGATCACCTCGAAGAAGCTTGAGGAGTAGGAGAGAGAGAGAGGAAGAGGAAGACAAAGGGGAGAGTTCAAGTAAGACCTATGGCTTCATGGAAGCTGCAATCAGGGCTGCCCCCATGTAAAACAATCAAGAAAATAAGTTGAGGGCAGGAGATTGAACTATATGGGGTCTAGGAACTACAATGTTGATAAACTCATCTCTCTTCCCTTGGAGGAATTGAATGAACTAGCTAACATGAAAGTGTTAAGGAGAGAAAAAGGGTTGAAGATGCAAAATTGCTTCTCAAAATCAAAGAAGAAAGGATAAGGAATAAACTCTACAGAGCTCCTACTCTCTCCCCAATTCTAAAAAGTCATGAGACACAGGTCGTGGCTACTAAGCAACAAACTCAGGTAGGTAGGGAACAAGACAGGAGAAACATGATAACCTACCCAAGTGTCATAGGTCTCTATTAGGCAAGAAAATTTCTTCCCATATCTTATGAATACACTGAGTTTGAATACCTCAAGCAACTTGAGTAAGAAGTGCTAAAAGAGTGAAAAGCTACTAAGAGAAAGATGAAGGAAGAGGCTACAAAGTCAAGAGCACCACCAGAGCCAATCAAAAGAAGTTTGCTCATAGACAAAAGATGTTGAGCTTCTTGAAGTTCTAATAAACTTGACTGGTTCGGGCTTCAGGTTTGTAATACACAAGTTGTAAACTAGTAATACTTAGTAAAAAATCACAAAAACATAATTGCAATGGTTTGACTAGTTTCAATAATAAAGGTAGAACAGGTTGTAAACGGGCCTATTCACAAACTACTAATTTTAATTTGCTAACAAAACCAAACACTCATAATATTCATGATATAAAGAAACCAAAAACTAATGAGAATTAGATTACGATTCAAAACAAATAAAAACTATTTAAAGAAATCAACCAATAAATGAAATCATATGGCTTAACATGCCAACCTAAACTTCAACCCAATCAAAGAACAACTAATGTTTAAGGAATGTCATAAAAACAAATCCTACACCAAGAGAAGTTCACAAGCGGAATCGAAAGCGGATGTTGTGGGATTCAAAGGCATGAAAATATGGACCTAGGGATGTTTTCTACTCAAAAAATCGACCTTGGTATGGGTGAAATTGAATTCAAGAAGCTTTTTTTGTAGCTCCCTTCCTTCAAATAGGTCACAAAACCTTAAAGTTGTGTATCTGACAGCACAAGACATATTTTATTTCCTTAGGGATGTAATTTACATCCGCGGGGATGCAATTTACATTCATAGGAATGTAATTTATGTCCCACTTAGAAAAATCACTTTTTACCCATGTTTTACGTTTTATTTTACGTCCTATATGAATTCCTTATCGTACATAAATTACATCCATAGGGACATAATTTACGTCCCTTGTCACTCTAGGCTTGTTTCTTCTCTTTTCCAAGTCTTGTTTCATGTAAGTTTCTGGCTTCCATTATAACTCTCAAATAACATCCAAAATTATCCATTTAGCTCCATACACCCACAAATCAATTAATCTCAAATTAATTGTGTTTTAACATTAATAAATATGTTAACACACATCAAAACCCCTACACATCATTAGTCTAACAATTAGTATACAATTACGTTTATGACCAATCATTTACGTATTTGCATCATAATTCAAGAAACCCCGTTTGAAAGAGAATGGAGTCAAGAAAACTCCAATTCACCCATCATAAGTCTTTTTGAATAAGCTTTAAACAACAACGCATTACCTATAATCAATTTCATCCTCAAGATCACCTCATCTACATTTGAAGGCTCATGTAAGATGCTCCTTCCTACGATAAACTTTGATTTTTGCTCGCAAATTACCATGTGAATAACCTTTTTAAACCTAATCGCAAGACCTTTAAGATTACTTTATTTAGACACCTAATAAGGCTGGTCGGCAAGAAGTTATTCATTCTTAGTGGATCAACTATTGTAGCAATTAGTGAAATGAAAGCAGAATTACACGCAAGATTAATTTGTGCTCTTGAAAAGTACTCCGGTGACTAATTACACCCTGGAGATCCAATTCATTTACTTTGATCTCTCGCCGAGCTTGATCAACATCTTTTACCGACTTCCTCAAATCCTTTATAGCTATTCACAACCTTTAACTTCACCAAAAGGCGTCTATCAATGGGGAGACGACCTAAGCGCTTTTGTATGCATTTATCACCACCAACTTAAAAACCAATATTATCAACCCATGAATTATAACATTAGAGTGGAACAGGGACAAAATCCACCTCAGATGTCATGAGCAAAATAAGACAGTGGTCAAAGAGTTTTCTAGGTAGTTCTTCTAAACTTAAAAAAGTTATTTTGTAATTCCAAACTCTTTAATATTAACTATCTAACTTTTTCTTTACATCATCTGTATAATAAGTGAATTTCTAAATACAATAATAATTATTTATGGCGTTATTCGATTCACTCCTCGTTACATCCACTAATTTTTTAAGGCTCCTAATAAAGAGACACCCCCAAATTTAAATCGACACCCACCTATACGTCGTGTATGGGTCCATACGCGGCGTATAGGTCTCCATCATAAATGCCAAGAATTCCACGTCACATCAGTGAGCCTATACGCCGTGTATGGACCCATACGCAGCGTATAGGCTTTTCAGAAGACAAAACTGGCGAAGTCAAATCAGTCATTCAGCGGGTCTATACGCCGCGTATGGGTCCATACGCGGCGTATAGGCCTGGGTCGTATGGGTGTGGGACGCATCTCCAACGACACCTATACGCCACGTATGGAACCATGAAGAAGTCTCCCGGACCCATTAAAGGGACATCTCCTCATAACTCACCCTACCAAACTTTTCCAAACCAAAAAACTCTCTCGTATAGATCGATACTATATGTATTGTTCGTTGATTTCTCTATATTCACTAGTTCAGGTATGTATTATTGTTATTATACCTTTGTTATGTTAATCGTACACTAATTTAAACGTTAAACTGATGTTTTATGCGGTAAAAACATAGATCTGTAAACTATTTTAGGAACTATACGCGGCGTATAGGGCTATACGCAACGTATAGTTCATAGGTTGAAGAAAACCCATGCGTGGGTACCTACACGCGGCGTATAGGGCTATACGCGACGTATAGGACCCATACGACACACATTAGACCCATACGTGGGTACCTATACGCGGCGTATAGGGCTATACGCGGTGTATAGGTCCCATACGACACACACAAAACCCATACGTGGGTACCAATACGCGGCGTATAGGGCTATACGCGGCGTATAGACCCTATACGCAGGTCTTAAAATTTTTCGTTTTCTTTTGCAGATATGTCTTTCGATTTTGACGTTGAGGTTGAGGTTGATGTTATTGCCAATCATCCATGGATACAGTTTGAGCCCGGTTCTATTGAGCATGCAAAGTGCTCAAAATTCATTCGTATGAACATCGGTCATCCAAAGGCAGTGGATTGGGAGGTGATGGCCGAACTTGGGGAACGCGATAGACTCGCTGGGATTATCGGAGATAATACGCCATGGAGTCAATTATTTGAGCTGGCGTTCTTACCTTCATACCAAGAGCTGAGGGTGGAGTTTTTATCCACCTTTATTTATGTTCGTCCTGATGAGATGGTGGAGGACGATGAGCGATCTGAGATTTCGTTTCGGTTATGTGGACGATTTCATCAGATGTCGATTGAGCAGTTTGCCGTTCTCTCGGGACTTTATTATGAGCCGGAGACCATTACCCCTCTATTTACAGAGGGAATTACTGAGATGGAGGAGACCCGATTGAGAGATTGGTGGCCTCAAATTTCCGGATGTCACACCCCAACCTTGACGGCGGAAACGTCGAGGTGTGAGAGTTAAGATCGTTCACAGCCACATAACGCTATTAATAACCCAAATATATATTAAACATAATTTCTAATTGTACTATTACAATCATAAGTCTCAAAGAAATTAAAAGCATAACATAAAATGTAACAAGTCATATTAGTTCACTTATTTATCTAGGTCCATTCCTAGATGTGTATGCTTCAATGAGTAGAAATTAAGCTTGAGTATTTCCTGAAACATGTTAAAAATAAAAGGTCAACAATAATGTTGGTGAGATTTCCATAGTTTGAAATACATAAGTATATAAAAGATGGCAATTCATGTTGTAAATTAGAGAACAAAGTAAGCTAGGGATGTAAGACAGAATGCACAATCAAACCTCGACAAAGTTTTACAAGTCTCAAACGTTTCAAAGTATATACGATTAGCTAAGTGTACTTGGATCAACCAAGCAGGCTTGTCTGGCCCATAGATCTATGACTTCGCTAGGCTAGCAATAGTTAATGATTGTACATATATTCGACATTACATGGTAGCCACAAAGTTTAACCAACCACAACATATAGGTAAAATTGCCATAAGTTTACAAGAATCAAACGTGTTTACAAGTGCAAAGTTTATAATGTAACATGTTTCACCCCAAAAGTGTAAAAATATAAAAAATGGGTATAGAAATACTCACATGGAAAACTCACGTGCTAAAGTGCACTAAAGATAACAACACGAAGATGAAAGTATCCCAACGTTTTCTTCACGATTCAACCTAAGATTTAATGTCTTAGGATATAGTTCAAGAGTAAGCATGAATTAAGGTTTCATTTGGAACTTGGGGTTTTGATAATTAGGCTTTAAATAAAATAATACAACTAATTATATTTTGATTCCATAAAGATGGAATAAGTTGATTAAAAATTATGATTTAAATTTATAATGAATATTAGTAAAATTGAATAGTAATATTACTTAAATGTTTACTAATAATTGAATAGGTAATGGTTGAGTATAGAATAAGTAATCAATCTAAAAGTTAATTATTTAAGACTTGATCAAAATAATTAATTTGATAATCAATTATTTAATTGACTTGCAAAATAACTTAAAAGTATTTAAGTTTGATTTATAGTGTTTTTAAACTTTTGAGTAGTTATTATAAAGGTTTCATAATATTAAAGTCTTTAAAAAATAAAGAACTAAAATATTATATTATTTAGAAGTCTTAGGAATCAAATAAAGATTTTAAAAATTATTTTATTTTAATTTATAAATATTTAAACTTATAAATTATATATTTTATAACATTTTAACAAAAATTAACAAAGTTTTTGTTCATCTATTGGTTTTAAATAGTAGATTATATTACCAAAATTCTTTAGGAAATAGATTAATAATTTATAAATAAATTTAAGTATCCAAATATAATTTTATTTTACTTAATAGAATACTAGTAATTTTTGTCAATTAATGTAATAAAAGAAAAGTTTTAAAAAAAATTTGGGGATGCCCGGGGTCGAACCCGGGACCCTACTGTGAATAATGATGGAGCCAACCAGCAGGCTTAGGACTGCTTTCTGTTACGATTCCGAAATAATATTTTAAAAACCTTGTTTTAGAAAACCCCCAATTCCATATGAACCCTAGTTTCGGGTTGCATCAAATTGAACATCCAATTGATGTGATTAATGAAATCAAACATAGGGCTTTGATTCCTTGAGTAAAGCCGAGTACGATGGTGTGTTTAACTTACTTGATTAAGCTCGATTTGTAGTATTTAGGCTCAGTTTTGACTCGGTTCATTTGTGAAGAAGAAGAACTTGGAGCTGTCGATTGAGTGTTTGCTTCACAAAATTAGGTTTACAGAGAGTTGAAAGGGGTCGAAGGGCACCTTTGCCCTCTGTTAAATAGCTTTGATTTGAACGTTAAGGTACCGAAAGCATTTTGATGTTCGATTAACTATTTCAGTTATGTTGAATGATTAATGTATTCATTAACTCAAATTAAACCACACATTAAGCTTCACAATGATTATATAAACGTTTCTAGCTGATTAATTTGATTATCTTTGTAATTTAGGAGTTGAAACGGATGGATATTGATCAAGCATTTGGTTTCAGATTCAATCTTCATTAATACCCGAGTTTAAAACCACATAAACATTGTGTTCGAGTTCGAAACATCTTCACGTATCGTTTGGTGACTTTTGGTTCTTATTTCACGGTCTTTTGACCGGTTATGAAGTTCGTCGGCGCCACGCCGGGCATGGCCGGCCGGCCGCCGGAAAGTCGGGCAAAAGAGGGAAAAGGGGTGGGTTGGTTTTGAACTTTTAAAAATTACACACAGGCCCCTACAATATGAATTGTTATTATTTTATGACAATAACTCTCTTTTAAATTTTGTAAAATGACAAAAGAAACCCCTAAACTTAATTATCTTTAAGTTTTAAACTTTTCTAAGTTTTATAATTTTTTTATATTAAATAATAGTAATACTATCATCATCATCATTATTATTATTATTATTATTATTATTTAATAAGTAATAATTAACATTATCAACTTTCAATTTAAGACAAATATAAAGAAATAAACTTAAATAAATCATCACTTTAAATAAAATAACAACAATGGTCCTTACAAGATTTTAACAGGTTAACTTTTATTTAACTCAAAAATTCAAGATGTTACACCGGAGGTCCGTTTCAGAGGACTAAGGGCAGGGTCACTGGCATTAGAGACCCTCTTATCCGTTACTTGCATCGGATGATCGCCACATCCATCACGGGATGTGGCAAGAGTCGGGAGTGGTGTACCATTCCCGACTTATTTTACCTTATTGTTTGCTTACGGGGACCAGGTGCAACCTGGCGAGATGCTTAGCTTAGTATTACGCTTCATATTATCATCGCCAGGAGCGAGGAGCGGTGTATGGCAGCGCGTACATTACGATCATTGCGCGTTCTCTTAGTTATCTTCCTCGCCATGCTGCTGACGTATCTCCTCCAATAGAGCCGGTGAGATTAGATCGTCGTACGTTATACGACATGCGTATTATACGCCAGTTTCCGAGTGGCATACGGTTCTCTCTTCGACCCGGTGAGATCTGGCATCCTACACCTGTTCAGCAGGTCGGCGATGACCATCCACACCAGCAGCAGGAGCATATTCCGCATGATCAGCCGCCATATGACCAGCCGCCACAGTTCCCTCGGCATATTTATAGAGATTTAAGGGTGCCTGCACGTATTGAGACATTTATGCAGGAGATTAATACGAGATTACGGGATCAGGGTCGTCGCCTCGATCGAGTTGAGGATCTTATGGATTGGCACGTTCAGCTTGAGATTGCACGAGCCCGTGCTGCTGGTATTAATCCTCCAGACTTGCCACCGCCTCGATATTACCTAGATTCACCGTAGTTTTATTTTGTTAATTGTACTTTTATTTTTTTATGTATTTAAAAACTTCATTATTTATTTATATTATCATTTAATGTTCGTTTTGGTTTATATGTTTTATTTGTTAACTAAAATTTAAAATTATCGATTAATATGTTACAAAATATAACTTATACGCAAAGTGTCAACCTTAACGTACAAGATAAAGCCAACAAAAAATTTTATACGTACTAACCCATACGCGGCGTATACTTCCTTCACAATACATAGAAATATTGCAGAAAAACTTTGGGAAAATTATACGTCGCGTATGGACTCATACGCGGCGTATAGCCTTACCGACACGCGTGTGACACGGGTCTTGTCAGGGTCTTGTCAGAATATACCTTATACGCCGCGTATGGGTCCATACGCGACGTATAGGGAATATTTCGCGAACCTATACGCCGCGTATGAACCCATACGCAACGTATAGGATCAAAAAGGTGTTTATTTAAAAT
This sequence comes from Flaveria trinervia, assembly GCA_025506515.1. Classification (NCBI taxonomy): domain Eukaryota; kingdom Viridiplantae; phylum Streptophyta; class Magnoliopsida; order Asterales; family Asteraceae; genus Flaveria; species Flaveria trinervia. The sequence goes on along the minus strand of CM046448.1, from coordinate 104,646,026 downwards.
TAATGGGTGTAAAAATAAAACCATCCTTTTTTAATCTTCCGGTTTGCTTTATGGCCGTTTTAAAAGCATTAATAGAAACAATAAAATACAATTTTTAATCTTTTATTACTTAGTCAAAAGTGGCAAACTTACTAGAAAAGGTCAACATATACAACCCCTCTTTTAAGCCTTCACCGCCGGCACTCACAGTCACATCCTATTCACCCTCAACACCTTTCATTATTTACACCTAACTATATTTAAATAAAGGAGAAAATTGCATTGGTACATGTGGTTTGATAAAATTTTATGTTTTGTTCTTAAATTTTAAAAATTAAAAAATTAATTCAAATTTTTAAATATTTATTCTATATTTGGTCACTGACATTCAATTCATTCAAATTTTATGTTTTTCATAAAGTTTGAACTAATTTTTAAATTTAATTTTAGGGATCAAAAATGTATAACCCATATAAAAGTTTAGACTAACTTTGTAATTACTAAAAATTGATGATCAAACTTGTAATGACTACACAAAAGTTTGAATTAACTTTGCAAAAAGTTCAAGGACCAAATGTGTAATCTGGTCAACCCTCAAGAACTATTTATGCAATTTTCTCTAAATAAAATGATAGTATTCATACTATTTTTCTCATTTTAATTCTTATATTTACATTAAAAATAAATACTTTTTTAGTTTCTTTTTTAATTATATAGTATTTTTTATTATATTTTTATAGGAATGTTTGGTATTGGTTTTGAAAAACAACTTATGACTTTTTGAAGGGGTAAAAAGATAATAATATCCCTTCAGAAGTCACTAGAAGTTACAACCCTCCAGAAGTCACTAAGTTACAAATTGTAACTTCTAGTGACTTCTGAAGGGGTATTTTTATCTTTTTACCCTTCTAAAAAATCATAAGTTGTTTTTCAAAAGCAAACCCAAACATGCACTATCATTACTTGTTTCTACTCTACTCGCAAGCACTTTAAAAATATTTAAAAATTTATAAGAGTTATATCTTGTTTCTCAAAATATAAGAAATCATGATACAATACTCATAAATTTTCTTTTTTACTCACAACTTCTCATAATATAGGACGAACACTCATATTAAATAATAAGCCTACTGTGACGCTAACTGATAAAATCGGTTTAGGAAAGGGAGCTCTTTTGATATTAAAGGTTTGTTTATAAGAATTGTCATATATAATTAATAGTAGGTAAAAAAATATTATATGTTACTTTGGTCCCCGGTCGTGGGCAAAAAAACCGGTTCGGCCAAAAAAACCGGAACTGTTTCAAAGAAAAATTGGTTTGACCCAAAACGACCCGAACCGTCAGTTTGTATGCCAGTTTGGTAACCCCACCCTCAAAACCGGTTTATAAACCGGTTTCAATAGTTAAAAACCGGTTAAAGCGGTTCTAAAACTGGTTTATTAAAAAAACTAGTTTCAAACCGGTCTGAATCGGTTTGACAGGTTCGAGTAACCGGTGAGACAAACGGATTTGTAACCTGGACTAGTTTGAACAAAAACCAGTTTGACCCTATGACCAAAAAACCGGTTTGGTTTTAAACCCGAACCGATTTGTACAACTCTAATCTCAAGCACATAAACTCTTATAAATATGAGTGTTAACATCCATGCGGTACACATATTTATAAGAAACCGAATATGCTTCAATAATATTGGCAACAGCCAACCCTATAGTTTTAGGCTAAATTAAATCTTTTTTTCTTGGATTAAATATAGGAGGATCAAGAAAGGAAGCTCTTTTGAGATTAAAGATTGTCTATAAGGATTGTTATAAACTAATTATACTCTATAATTAATATTAATTGACTGTTAAAAACAAATAATAATAATAATAATATATGCCTTTCAAAAAAGAAAAAATATTACAACCTCCCACAAGGGCAATTTAGTAACTTCACAATAAACCGCTAAGTGCTGACCTCCCAACCATATTAATATTTTTCCTCCACGCCTCCCCCATTTTCTTGTAATTCTCATAATAATATTTTCTCTTTTGATTCAAACATTTGACAAAGGGAAAGAAAGTTAATCAAACAAGTTTCCCAAAAGGACTTGATAACCTCTGTTTTCTCATAATATCAATCAACGATTCATTATTGATATTAGATTCGATTTTCGTAGAAGAAGAAGAAGAAGAAGAAGAACCTCCATTAAAGGTCTGATTGTGTGAGCATATTCGATTCGTATTCCAAAGGTAAAATTTCTTTGGTTTTTGCTTTTTGGTAGTTTAAAGGCCTGATTCTTGAAGATTCTTTGATTCTTGAGGTGGGTTTTGGTTGAATTTTAGTGGGTGTGTGATGTTTTGAATGTTACTCTGTTTAGGGTTTTAGGGAAGAAGAAGAAGAAGCACCTCTGTTTGATCAAGCAACTGTGTGATCAGATTCGATTCGTATTCCAAAGGTAACGTTTCGTTCATTTTCACTTTTTCATACTTTAAAGGTCTGATTTTCGATTATTCTTTGATGCTTGTGTTGGGTTTTGCTTTAATTTTACTGGGTATGTGATGTTTGAATGTTTCTCTGTTTAGGGTTTTGGGGAAAAATTACTGTTTGATCAAGTAAAGATTCGATTTGATTTGTATCCCAAAGGTAAAAAAACTAATTGGTTATGCCTTTTGTACTTTATAGGTCTGACTTTACAAGAATCTTTGTTTTTGATGCTGTATTTTGTTCGATTTTACTGGGTATATGATCTATAAAGTTCTTCTGTTTAGGGTTTTAGTTTAGTTACAGCAAAATAATATAGAAATTTGGGAGAAATTGAAATCTTGAAGAATTTTATTCAGTTCTTGATTTTCAGTAGTTGGTCATTTAATTTCTTGATTGATTTACCAATTGAATCTGTTCTTGTTTCTGCTTTCGTTTTTGTTGTTTACAGAACTCAATTTACTGTAAAAATTTCAAGATTCAATGGAAATGTAAATGGATACCTGTTTTCGCAACCAAATTTTATCTTCTGTGATTCATTTTGATAAAATCTTTAAGAGTCAAAGCATCTTACAAGGGTATATTTGACATTTTGTTTCAAATTCATCGTCGTGTTCGGTTTGCTTACAGATGAACTACCAATCGACTACACCACGAAGCAATCGGCCCAAGGGATTCACAGCTAAGCATGTGATTCAATTTGCATTGTTTGCAGCCTTCAGCCTTTGGTTACTATACCAAATCAGGCAGCCAGCTGGCGACAGTGGGCTCGTGAGCCAGCTCAGCAGCGACCATATCTCAAACTTTCTGGGGCGAAAGGGTAGTGCTGGTGTATCAAAGTCAACCCTTGACCCTCACTCGGGTTTGACCTTAGAAGATGTGACAAACCCGGGCGAGGAGGGTGAGATTCCACGATACTCTAAAGAGATCGAGGCAGTAGAGTTTCATACCAACACGGGATCTTTAAAAGAGGGAAATGACGATAATGCCCTTTCGCGTCAAACTAATGAAGACAAGTCTTTGACTGTGGCAATGTCAAACATCAGTTTTCCTGATGAAAATGGAATTCCTCAACATGTTCGGGACAGGTATATTGAGATGGAGTCGAATAATTCAGTCAACAGAACCCATGGTGAAGGTGAAAGCGAAAGTCAAAGTCAAAGTCAAAGCGTGATTGCTACTCGTGTGGGCAATGGAAGGAACGGGTCAGTGGAACAATCTTGATAGGGCTCATATTACTCATGGTTTCGGTCTTTTTGTACAGATAATGCAAGCAGATACCGATTTGATTTGTATTTCTTCAGCTCATATTGATATAAACACGTTTGACGGACTAAGGAGCCCGATGCGTGTATCGTGTTGAAAGTTTTTTAGATGATTTGTGAAGTATCAAATGTTTTCTGGTTTGTAATTGACATATGAAAGCTTATCAACTCAGTTTACATGTTAAAGAAATCTTGTATGGTATATTCATATGTGTACCTTTTTAGTCATATGATATGTTATAAAAGTGAAATATATGTTTATAAAGGGTCATGATTGGTTAAAAATTCTTTTATGTGTTGATGTTTAGGCGGCCGGTTTTGTCTCGTCTAGGTGGTGTTTCGGGCTCACTTTGTGTCCCGTAAGATAAGCTTGAGTGTTTTACGTGGGCAAGATAAGCTTGAGTGTTTTACGTTGGCAAAATATTGAGGATTATATATATTTCGTAAATTATAAATTGAATTTATGGTATCCTATATAAATAGACCATATATTTTGTTTTTTACACGTGAAATATGTGTTAAAAATAACAAAATAAAATTTGTTTAAAAATAAACAATTGGCTCACAAGTTGGCTCGGCTATGCTTGGCGCAGCATGTATATAAACGAACCAAGACCAAGCCTACATTTTGAGCTCGTGATGATAAACAAGTCTGCTCGGCTATGCTTGGTTTCTATACGAACCGAGTCCGAGCACAGGCTCAATCAAACAACCCTGTTTCTAATATTTGAATAGGTTGGGCCTTTAAAATATTCATCCGATCCTAAAAGGGTATTGTTGGGCAAGCGGTGTTTACATAAGTTTACATAAGCCCTACATAAAAGCCCAAAAGATTGGACATGCATATATAGAATAGTACATGAACCCAACGGCCCAAAAAAGAGTCTATATAAGCACTCATTGTTAGTAGTTAGTATTATTGATATTCAACAAAAGCATTAATTCAGGATGGACCGACTTAATCAAAATTTAGTAACTTATTATTATCTTGATAAATCAAACTGACACACGTCAAACCATCACAAAATTGTACAAAAGAGGCAAATCAAGCATAATAAGCGACCTTAAATGGCAAATCAAAGCATAATCAAGTATATATATTTATATATATTAATAAAAAAAGTTTTTTTGTCACTTGTCATATTCTTAAACCATTTTTTTAACATTTGTTATTTTCTAAGCATCCTCACTTTATTTTCCCTCCAAAGGGTATTAAAATGATTTAAATACTCAATAATTTCTCTCTTTTCATATAAACTAATTTTGTCAATTCATATATTTTTGTCTCTTATTTACATTTTTTAAATCAAAATATGTTTTTAAAAATAAATTTTATTAAAAAATTAAAATTCATATATTTTCTAAAACATTGAACCTTTTGAAACAAAATATTTTAATCAGTCATTTTTTTAAATAATTATAAAAAATTGGATTTTGTAAAAGTAGTTTTATTAAATCAACCAGAATAATTAGAAACTTGAGTTTTTAATAAACAATATTTTTATAAACAATAAATTTTTAAAATAAAATCTTAAAACACATATATAAATATGAAACTATTTAGATAAAAGATTTAAAATAGTATAATTGTTTTATCTATTGAAAGTACGTATATATAATTTTATACATATCTTATATTAAAATATCGTACTGGTAACTTTTTGTGGTTATTACAAACTATAATCTATTTAACTAGATTATCTATTTATCTATATACTAGCTTTAGTAACCCCATATATTACACGGGTTGAACAAATAAAATATCAAATAAAAATTATTAATTATAAAATAATAGACTAAAACATAATATGATTGAAATTATATATGAATAACAAATATAAGTAATAAAACAATAATACAAAATTTTAATTTTATTTTTTTCAAAAATAAATTAAACATTTTGTTTTAAAATAATGTTTTTGAAAATTTTTCATTTTTAAAATTTTTCTTACTATAACTCCTTATTTTAGTTATTTTTGTTTAATAAAATATTTACTTTAAAAAAACAATTTTGAAATATACATAAAAATAGTTTTATTTTTTTTGAAAAAAATCATTTTATAAAAAACTATCTCATTAGAAATAGCATTAATAAAATAAATCTCTTTCTTATTTTAAAAAGCTAATTATAATATAAAAATAATAGATACTATTATTAGTAAATATGATTATTTAATAGGAGAGAGAAGCGAGAAAAGTTTGATAAAAATGAATGTGGTGGTGACAAGTGGCACACCCATTTACTATTTTATTAGAGTAGGAAGATTTATCTGTCTATAACCTATCTATTGTTTATTTACTTGAAATAGCTATTCATATGCAAGTGTAATCATATTTTATCTTCAAACATAGTTTCATAATTCATAATTTTTATTACTAATTATTTATTATTTTATTTATTCAACTCGTGTAATACACAGGATACTAACCTAGTATATATATATAATATAATATAATATAAAATATTGTTTGTTTTGCCCATGAGTAGCTCACGGATTTGCTTTTACTTGTCTGGGTAAAAACTTTCCAGAAAAGTAACACATCCCTAGATTGCTCCCACCTGAGCACACTTAATTGTGAAGTTCTCTTATCATTATATATATATATATATATAATATATATATATATATATATATATATATATATATATATATATATATATATATGTATATACATATATATACATATATATACATATATAAATATACATATATATATACATATATATACACATATAGATATATATAGATACATATATATACATATATATATATATATATATATATATATTATATATATATAGGATGGTTCCAATAAAAACCACATTATAATTGAAAACTATAGAAACCAATTTAACCTTTGATTTAATTGATGAATGGTTTAGATCAATTAGTGGCATGATTAATTAAATGAATATTTAAAAATGAATTATTAGTCATTAAGGGTAAAATAAATAAAAAACTATATTGTTTTAAAGTTGACATAACCCACATGTATGTTATTAATCAAACACAAACTTATTTATAAAAATAACACTAAATAGTTTTTTTATTTATTTGTATAATAGAAAGAAGAATGATAGTTTCAATATGTAACGATATGTTACGTTTATGTATCAGTGTGTCATGTATATGAAAACTATGTTACATATAAGTAGCACATTCAAACTTCAAATGTTATCAACAAATCGAATTTCAAATCCTCTTACCATCTAAATCATATTGAAGAATCTTGTTACATAATACATATATATAGTCTTTTCCAGTTATGTATATGTAAGTATAACACATATAACAAGTACAAAACATTTGTTGAGTTAAAAAAATTACATATATATAGACTTGGTTACGTATAATTAATTACGAAAATCAAGTTGTAAAGTAAAATATCACCAAAACATTAAGAGACATGTAATAAAATTGTTTCATATATGTAGTAACAAGTGATATGTCACCAAACATAAGAAGAAATTAAATAAACAAACAATATGTTGTATGTGTAATAGTAGTGTTTCATATATGTAACGGTAGTGTTACGAGTACATCATAATAATCATCATCATCATCCTCATCATCATCATCATCATCATCATCATCATCATCATCATCATCATCATCATCATCATCATCATCATCATCTTCAAGCTCATCATCAATTTATTTTTGATTTCATCACCCTCACTTACAAATCACTATAAAAACAAATAGTTAATATTCTATATTTCTTAAGAAACAAACCGACATATGTTATGACATAATAATCACCACTTGTTGTTTAACACCTGGTAATATATACATAACTACCACTTTTTACTGGTATGATTTTTACTTAAATGTAACCCATATTCTTACGTATATGTATGCTAATAAGAACATGAGCGTTATTTGTTTCATTAGCCAAAATACAAACATAAATTATGTGTGTATAAATGTATTACTAACAAGGATTCTATTCATATATATATAACAACAACAAAAATTCTTATTTATGATTACTTACTACGTATATGTAATAGTAGCAAAATTATAATTTGTATAAATACAACAACACGAATACGTATACGTAAGGAATTACTTTAGATATGTTCTAATATATAATACACAAAGCATACATATAATATAGGTATCAATCATCCGAATTAAGTATTGGTACAATAAACATACCGATACGTATACGTAACTATAATTAAATAAACATGTACCTTGATCTTCAACAACATCATGATCGTTAGCTATATTTTGATATTGATCAAAAGGATACATAGTTGTTAAATTATCTATTGTAAACAGATCATCCATATTATCGATACTATCATAAGCATTCAATGTTGTATTGCTTGTTTCATCAAATTCATTCACTTAAATCATTAAAACCGGCCAGTGGTACTATCGTCCTTGTCTTATATGAAAAATAAGTTAAAGGGCATTTTGGTCCTAAAACACACCTGTTAGTCCTTTTTGTATTTTATCAAAATGTAGCACAAATTCAAATGTAATGTACTATGGATAACTATAATCTCTGTTTTGATTTTTGTAATCTAATGTGTAGAAAATTTAGGTTACCTGCTAGAATAAGATGTGAGACTTATAGCCTCATTTTGTATTTATAAGTTTTTGGGGGAAAAACATAATATTTTGAGATTGATGCATATGTATATAAGATTTTGAGATATATTGTTATTTATGTTACAACCATTAATTCGGATGTGAATCTGTTGGATAATATAAGTAGCACTACTTAGGAAAATATTTCATTCACCAACAGGATGAATGTTGTGATGTTATATTATCTAAATTTAGTGATTTATATTGTCATAGTTATGAATCACCCGACTTATAAGTAGGTTTGGTTGTAAACTTATCTATGATGCATCAATATATGTATTTTGTTTTGATGTTAAACCTATGATCTCACCGACTTTATGTTGATTGTTTTGAGTATGTTTTTTCAGGTATTCAACATGTTTGTCAATTTAATGTTCTCATTTGATGTGTACAATGGCTGAGGTGAAGTTATGTGGAAAGTTTGTGTGAATTTTACTGTTAATTTATACGATTTTAGCTTGGCAGTAGATGCTCATTTCAATCGTTACTGAACATGTAGCAAATAGATTAATATGTTTTGTAATAGGGTTATATTAAATTTTGTGTACTGATATTATTGTAACCCGAACTGATACTAATTATGATGTATGCTAATGTTTTATGTTATTACGTGTTGCTTTTTTATAACATTTTTCTAATCAATGCATTTTGAACAAGCTAGTCACATCTATATTTCACGCTTTCGTCGGAATGTGACAGTTCAAACTTTATAATATGTATAAAAACATAATGAATTTATTGTCATTGACCACATGTGTAATGAGTACACCGACTAACTTTCTTTTTAAAGTTTGGAGACTATATATGTAAACTAGTTAAACCATAAGAACCATTCATGCAGTTTTCTATTTATAAAAAAGGATGTTCTTGATCAACCTTTTACGTTTGTAATTTTAAATAACTATTAATATTAACGAGACCGTAACTAAATTTATACATTTGAAAAGTTTATAAGCTAGCTAGTGTATATTTGGACATCTTCATTTTACCCAAAAATATTCTACTCACTTAAAACATGTCATCTTATTTAAACTTAAGGTAACTCTAAACTTTACAGCACCATCTATCTCATATAAACATATCATCTATCTTTTTTCGATTTGTAATTGACATATGAAAGCTTATGAACTCAGTTTACATGTTAAAGAAATCTTGTACGGTATGTTCAAATATGTAACATCTCTGTTATTTTAATTAAACATTTTTAGTCATATATTACGTGTTATAAAACTGAACTGTATGTTTATAAAGGGTCATGATGGGTTAGAAATTCTTTATGCGATGTTGTTGAGGCAGCCGGTTTTGCCTTGTTTAGGTGATGTTTCGGGATCGTTCTATGTCTGGTAAGATAAGCTTGAGTGTTTTATATGGCAAAATATTGAGGATCAAGTGTACTTGAAAATATGCTTATGTTCTGCTAACTTTTGCTCTATACCGATTACTGATGAGTCTAGGTATGACAAAATTAGTTAATCTTGATCACGTTGTGTTCAAGATCATCACATGACTCTATTGAGAAAATCTGTGACAATACACTATCTAGAAACCTTACATACGTGACCATGAATAACTTGGTCCATAATGAGAACTCAATTTAAATTTATTTTATTCTACAATTATGAACAGGGAAAATCATGATTTGAATCGAAAAAACAACCAAACAAATGATGTAGTTTCTATTAGAATATATAATTATTAAGGTTATTAGTATGAGTCTACGGGCCAATTAGGTTTGTGTTACTTGTTATCTTTATAAATTGTAACCAAACGATTCAATAATAATCAATTCAATATTTTACCATATTACAATAATAAAAAGTAACACTAAACCTAATTGGGCACGTAGCCTCATACTAATAACCCTAATAATTATATAGTCTAATACTTTCGTCTTATGGTTGTGTTCAAGCAATATTAGAAAAATAGCGATTTGAAAACAATCTATCTGATTAGTTCAAAAAGCTCACATCTCGCAGCTCGTTCAAAATAACTCGTTCGAAACGACAAATGAGCCAAGCTAGATTAATGCAATTTGTAGACAAGCCGAGACCTAGGCAAGGTCGGCTCGGCTTGTGGCTTGTTCGTCAACTGACTTGTTGACATGTTCATAGACTCGCTTGTTGGCTCGTTTAGATTAAATCCTACCATACCTTTACAAATTATAAATTGAATTTATGCTCTACTTTTCAAATGAACATATACATATAGACATATAGTCATTTTAACATGTTCTAATAAAAAAAGCAAGTACAAAATATGAAATACATAAAGTATAATCATAATTCATGAAATAGGAATATTATATCACTGTTTTAATGAGTTAAGATTAAATAAATATAAAAAAATATTGTATTTTGTTTTTATGTACATGAATATGTGTATAAAGTAACCAAATTATATATTTAAGGACAAGTTAGCTCACGGGCGGCTCGGCTCGACTGATATATAAACAAGCCAAGACCGATTCCACAATTTGAGCTTGTTTAAGATAAACAAGTCCGCTCGACTTTGCTTGGTTTTCAAACGAGCCGATTTTGAGCCCAACTGGCTCGACTCAACTCTTATTTCAGATATATGAAAATGGTCGGGCCTATTAAATCTTTATCCGATCCAAAAATGTATTGTTGAGCGAACAATATTTTGGGCACATACGAATGAAAAACCGAATAAAAAGCCAACTAAACATGTTATTGTTCATTCACGCTGAATCGTTAATTACATTACTCCTCTCATTCTGTACAGCAAAAACACACAAGATTGGATCTACATTTATACTTTTATAGTATAGTACTAGAAACCCAACGGCCCATAAAAAGAGTCCATATAAGTACTCGCTAGTTAATGGTTAGTATATATTGTAGAGAGTGAACAAAATGATTAATCCAGGTTGGAGTGGCTTAATTAAAATATAAAAACTTATTATTAAATCTTGATAAATCAAACCGACAAATGTCAAACCTTCAAAATATAATTATTAAGAGGTAAATCAAACTTAATTGGCAATACAATCAAAGTATTCAATTATTCTAGAAGTGAAAAGGTTTTATAATAAATCATCGTTATGTTTTACAATTCTAGAGATTAAACACATATCACTTCTTAGATCTCCCATCTTGTTCAATGTGAATGTATGTATGTTTACATGAAAATATTGTATTGTGATTTATGTGTATACATTTAAATGTAAATTCATTATATTTGTCAGAATTATTAATGGTTGAGCTATTGAGAAATTTGTCTCATCATTTTCACATTTCGTTGTTACTGTTTATTTTATTCAGTACCATGTATTATTGTACACATAGAACAAGAACCAAATTAAACCAGATTCATAAAATTTTATTTTCTAACAATAGAACATACTTTTATTTCATATATATTATTTAAATTTTCTTCTCATTTACTTCATTCATAATCTGGTTTTGCAAACAACCTCCACTCGAATCGATAATTTCAAAATCAAATTTAAACAAATCCAAACTAGATTAAAATTTTTTCAATTTCTAACAACTCGATCCAAATAACCCAAAATCTGACCTCATATAACACGCCTAACACGCCTAATTGTACTTACTATTAATTAGATATCATATTCATATATTATAAATAGAGTACAACTTACTATTATTCATTGATCAACACGAACTAAATGCAATTAAATGTGTGATATTGAAAAGACACATTTATTGAGTGTAAACTCGATTTAAATTTGTTTTATTCTACAATTATGAATAGGGAAAATCATGATTCAAATCGAAAAACAACCAAACAAACGACGTAGTTCCGTCTTTGTAAATAAGTCGAGTATTTAAGCACTATTCTAAAAATAGTGATTCGAAAAACCGTCTTTTAGGGCTGTTCAAAAGACTCGCTCGAAATCGGACCGTTTATAAAGAAGCCGAGTCCGATCGTCATGGTTTGTATATGAATTGAGCCCTAGCCAAGGTCACCTTAGCTCGTGGTTCGGTCGTTAGTTGACTTGTTGATATTCATAGACTCGTTAGTTGCCATGTTAAAATTGAAATCAAGCTCATAATTCTTTTAAATTAGAAATTGAAGTTATGCTAGATTATATAGACCATATATATAGATATACTAGGTTAGAGTCCGTGTATTACATGGGTGAAATAAATTAAACATATTAAAATTATTAGTGTTATAAATGTTTTATTTTCAAAATGTTATTATCTATTGGTGAAATAAAAATATAATGAATATTTAAAAGTTATAACACATAATAAATTAGAAATTATTACTCTACATTTAATATGTATTAATAAATTATTAAAATAACTACATTTATATATCTATATATTTAAATTTATATTCATTATATTGTGCTATTAAGAAATTCATCTCATCATTTTCACCTTTCATGTAATTCTTTATTTAGTACCATGTGTTATTGTACATATAGAATAAGAACCAATCTGGACCAGATTTGGATATTTTTATTTCCGAATAATAGTAAATATATATTTATTTATATATTATTTATTATATTGCCTAATTATACATACTATTGATTAGATATTATATTCATGTATTAAATCGAGTACAACTTACTATTGTCATTTAACACGAACTAAATGCAATTAAATGTGTGATATTGAAAAGACACATTTATTGAGTGTTAACTCTTCACAATTTTTCATTGCAATGCAAAAGAATATTAAAATTTAAATGAAAACAATAATTAAGAAAAAAGGATATTCTTGATCAACTTCTATGTTTGTAGTTTTAAATAACTATTAATATATAATATTGATGAGGCCATAACTAAAATTATATTTTCAAAAGTTTATAAATTTGTCTAGAAATGGGCACCTTCATTTACCCAAAAGTATTCTAGTCACCATTCAATTAAAACATCTCAACCTATTAATTAAACATAACATCATTTTAAACTTTACAACACCATCTTTTTACCCTAAACTACTCTAGTTAACGCTAACATTAATGCCTACTTGATTTCTTCAATAAGCAAGTTCAATTCGTGAACCCGAATTGAAAGTCACTGCCGCAACCCTAGTTATTTGCGGTGGTGTCCCCGCAATACCCTCTACCACCTGAAACTTAAACCCGAAAACACCTCGACTGTTTCAGTTAAACAAACTGCTTTACCCTATCACGTCTACATTTATACAAACACATACATAGGACTGTTTCAGTTAAAACTAAATCAAGAAATGCAATAAATTACATCTTTTCATAATGAAATAAACTATAAAAAGTTTCATATTGTCAAATTTCTTTTTACGTGTGAAAGAATGAAAGGTTGACCAATGTTACCGACGTTGACCCAAAAGACAAGGTTTGTTTTAATGTCGATAACAAGAGTTTGTATTATTGAATCCAGCTGTGCACGTGTACTACTCCAATTGTCCTTCATGTACGGCACACAAATAGAATAATTGTAGTTTCATAATGCACAATGGATAATTTTCTTTAATGATATTTCAATACAAGTTATAAAATTTTGTATTACTAAACAAATGATTTATGCTATATGTTACGGTCTTACGTTATAGAAGAAAGAGGTGTTATATAGGCTGGTCACGAACTAGAACACGCACTCTATAGCGGAGGCTCGTCACAGGCTGGAATGTACGTAACCTACATGGTGCCTCTTACGCCTACGTGTTTCACACTAAAACAAATAACATTACACATCTTTAATGAGTGCAAGTGTGAGTGTACTCACTGTCAACATAACGCCAATGTAACATCATTTACTCAAAGTTATTAAGGGGCTATTTGGTAAATCTGAATACTTAATTACTAAACCAATTAAAGGTCTGAATTATTAAGTGTTAAATCATTAAAAGGTCTGAACCATAAACAGCTAGTATATAGTTTAACAATTTTTAAGACAAATGTCTGACTAATTCAGATAAGAGGTCTTAACCATTCAGACTTAGTATAATGATCAACCATTTAGAGACAAATTTCTGAACAATTCAGATATTTACTTGCGAAACAAATAATCTGAATTACTAAATGCTGAACTATTTAAAGACTAAAACAAACAGCCCCTAAGACTTGGTAAACACTACCTATGCTCTAATTAATACAAAGTTATCATTTTAAACATTACCATTATAAACAAACTGTATGATTATATAGTCTGCCGTAGTAGAGCCTTTTAAACCATACAAACTCTTTACATATAAGTTACTATTTATTAACTTACATTATTGGGGTCTGTTTTTTACTATCTGTTCACACGTGAGTTTTTCTAATAAAAGTGTATAAAAAATGAACCGTCACTTAAACCAAAATCACCACATCACCGGCACCGGCGGCAGGTCGCCGGAAAAAGCCAAATATTGGTGGGGCCAAAACGATGGTCACCGGTAACACCGCCCAACCACCTGATGAATCATATCATATTAATATATAAAAATCTTCCTAAATCTTTGACTATTTATTCTCTTTTTCAGTCAACTAAATTACACCTTTTCTACCGACCCTTTTAAATAATATTATATTATATAAAAACACACGAAGTAAATAATAAGATCGAAATGAAAGTATATTATTATTATATTATTATTATTATTATTATTATTATTATTATTATTATTATTATTATTGTTATGATTTATCACGTTGAAATTTATTTTACTTGCATTATAATTTTTAAGAGCATATTTTACATTGTAAACCTGGTTCTTTTTTGTACGCTAGACACAATTATAAATTTATGTCAAGTTAAATACATTTTGGTACAATTTTGCACATTATTGTTATTTAATTATTACTCATTTTTATTTTAAATTATTTTTCTTTTTTTATTTACTTTAAATAGTTGAAATTAATTATAAATTTATCAACACATGATCGATCGTTTAATATTGTGGGTTAAAAGTAGTATTTTTGTATTTTATCTTATAAGTACATAGAAAAGATAAAACGAAATATATTTTTTATATTATATTGCACTATTGGTACTATAAAAATAAAAGCCCAATTAAAAGATATCATTAATACATTTTGGCCCAACAAGGCTTTCATACGCAGCAAACACCTGATAAAAGTAACCAAAAAGATTAACGAGCTAATAGCAATCACAATGGATTTATCAACTTTATATTTATCACTAAAATTTACAAAGAAATTAAAAATACATCTTCATTTGATTCACCATCACTATATCATATCTTATCATATTATAAATGATTATCTATCAACTTTAGGGGCTACTATTTTATCTATCATCAAATTCTTATGAATTTAAAAAAATAATAATGAAATAAATGTTTGTGGGTAAAATAAAAGAAAGAAAATAAGATGTGAAGTTTTTTTAGAAAAATGAGACATGATTTGTAGTAAATTTATAAGAATATGGTTGATAAATCACTATGAACGCTCTAATTAATAATTTCTTATAAAATTTTAACACCTCTCCTATCACAACCACGTTCAACGCCTTTTTGTTAACGTATGTTCAGGTCTGACCCCCAAGGTTTAGTCATTCGCGGACTAATTGAGAATCTTATAGAAGGTTATGCGTCATGGTAGTATTATCATTTTTAAAAGATTTAAGTGTGCCATGCATATTAAGGCAATGCAATCTGTTTAACCCAACATCTCCTCACCACGACTAATAAAGGATTCACCTAACTTGTTACAAACACCATCTTTAGAAACTTTGAATTGTAATGAGATTTCTTTAGGGAGGAGAATTTTATAAGGGAAAGGAATGAGAAGGAAAACATGGCATGGGATGTCAAGCTAGAGAACACAACCTCATGTACTTATGTGATGTGTAGTTTGTGAGGATGGTGACAATCAAGCTTATTTACATGGATAATGTAAGATTTGTTTAAAGTATTACAAGATGTTATTTTGCAATCCCAAAAAGATATACATTTGAAATTTGTACGTTTTTTCATCTATTTTTTACATCTCATCTTTATAATATACAATCATGATGAAAAGTATGTGTATGAACCTAAGGAGGTTGAATTTGTTGTTTTAAAACTAAACACCAATGTCTATTTAGATTTTTCATTTTCAAAAACATTTGTAAAAATATTAAATGCATATTTTTTACGATTATGGAAAAAGAGAAATCATCCATAGGTATGATAATTTATAGTGGTTCATGCAGGTGTTAATATAAAGTCATCCATCATAAGAGGATATACTAAGAGTAAACTTTACAATGAAACTTCTCAATGTTTAAGATAGAATTAATCTACACTATTTGTCTCATTAATTGGATATTGACCACCTCTTCAACTTATTGCTAATCGAGTAGTGATCACCCTTTAACTTGCCAAAAAGAAAAAAAAATGCTGTGATCACTCAGGGGCTGGCATAACAAATCAGACGCGACATGATAAGACACGAACACGATAAGGGTTGACACGAACACGATAAGGGTTGACACCAAAACGACACGATAACTAATCGTGTTATTTTTTCCAGACACGAACACGAACCTGTTTAGAAACAAATTACACCCTTTAACATACTATTTATGAGATATTATCAACATTACATAAGTCTAATTTATATGGGTTGTTATTACTCTTTCAACTCTCTTGTAATCTTTGCATGATTCGTTATCTCTAGTGAGAGTGTTTAGGCATGATAGTACAATAAATTTAATGAAAACTCACTTTCAAGTTTCTTTAATCTTGTGATAGGATAAAATTACAATATTCACTAATGTATAGGGTTTTAATATTCGAGAGTTATGATAAAACTTTAGGAATGATTAGTGTTAAGAAGGATGGTCGATGGCAACTGGATTGTGATAAGATTAAAGCAATCAACACTCATTAGCTAGACTAGATTTGCGGTGTTTTAAACAACACCTAATATACTCCTATTTATCATATACATACATTTTGCGGTGTTTTAAACCCTTGATCATTCGAATATAAAGATACACATGACAATTAAGATGTCGTGTAATTGTCACAAGCTCTTTGCTAGTGGGATCTTTTTTAAACTTCAAAATATAATTTTAAAAGATAATGATTAGTTTTTCGAAATATATTTATATCCTACGTGATACATCATGGATTGTATCTACAGTATTTTCAACTATGAACACATACATTGAATTGCCTGCACGTTGTCTAAATATAACATGTCATGATATATTTAATGTTTCAGAAGAACGAAAACATGAATATAACAAAAGAGCAAAAATAACATATTTAATCGTTTATTTTTTTTAGAGAAAATGAAAAAGATAATTTTGGCATTATGAGGATTGGTTCATTTCTGTATTTGGAGAATGTAAATTATTTAGATTAATTAGGGGAAACAAGCATCCTTATTTAAATAATATATATGCTAGCGTATAAGCATATCTCACATGTATGCTAACACTTTATTATCTTTAGTGATTCAAAAAAGTTTAAATAACTATATGTTAAATATAATTAAAAAGGTTTAGTTATTTTATATTTATCTTTCTAATATAACAAAAGAGTATATAACGGGGAAACGTGGCAACATCACATTCATCACATTAATTTTTTTTGTTTTTCTCTTCTATTAAATTATCATATTAATTACTAAAATATTGTTTAAATCTTTCTTAAACTAGAATAGTTTTTATTAATAAATTTTAAAAAGAGATCCTGTTATTAATGTTATTTCTAAAAAAACATATTTTTATTAAATTAATTCTTTACTAAAACTTCAATTTTTTTTAAATACTAAATTTTAAAAATGGTGTTTTTATAAAGTAAAATATATATATAAACAGAAAATAATTAAAATTAGGAGTTACAATAAGAAAGTAAGTAAAAATTATATATTAAAAATGTTTGCTTTGAAACAAAATTTTCGTTCTATTTTTAATAAGAAAAGTTTAATCATATCTTACTTTAAAACAATAATTAATTTTTTATTTTTTAATATTTTATTTACTTAACCAGCGTAATACACTAGTTACTAAATCTAGTAATATATGCACACATTGAGAGTATCTCATGAGAACTAGTTTAAATTTGAAAACTTGAGAAATCGTGGTATATTATTAAATGCTTATATTTTTTTCATGTGTTATTAATTTTATAAAAAAGTTATACCATAATATCAAGATTGTTTTATCTTTAATTTGTGTATAATATTAATATTATATATGTGCTGCATAGATGTAATATATTAAACTACATATACGTAGTATATCATACTGTATCTTAAAACTACATCATTGTCGTGTAATTTCTTTTTGTGTACTTTTATTGTAACAATACTATACTTAAATTAAAGAAACAAATTGTGATTCAACTATGCAATTATTGCTTAAAAATAATATCGTATGAAAAATTTATAAAAGTTTAATTTAAAAAAAAAGGAAGTTCTCAAGTTTTTAAATTGAAATTGGGTTTCCAGTGAACCTTACCCTACACACATTATAAGGTAAGAAATAGTATCACTGTCACTTCTTTTTAACACAACCTTTTTTTTATAATTTGATTTTTCTCATAAAATAATTTAAAATCTACAATTTAAATATAAACTTAAACAAAAAACAAAAAATTATGATTTAATGGTGCAATTATTTTTCAAAAATAATATTATATGAAAAATTTATGAATGTTTAGATATAAAGAAAGTGAAGTTAGTTTTTTTAAAATTAATATGGGTTGATCCATAAACCCCACCTGACACACATTTTAAAATATAAAAAGTATCATTGTCACTCCTTTTTTTACATATGACCTTCTTTTAACTATTTTGGTTTTATTATATATTGTTTCTTGTTATATAACATATTTGATTCTTCTCATATAATTTTTTAAATATGTTTATCTTCTAAAGCTCTAAATATACTGTTGCTTGAATCTTGTTTATTTTATTTAGTTTTGATTTACATTTCATTTAAATCCAAACTATGCACATAATATACAAGTTATCGTAAAACAAACGATAAGTCATCAAAACTACTTGAAGGTTTAGTTTTTCTCCTAATATGAAGTGAATGTCTTCCATTTCTATAATTTTAATTATATGTTTTAAAATATTTTAATCTAACTTTCGATATAAATTTTATTTAAAATCGAGTAGTACATAATAACATACAACTAATCAAAGTACAAACATACAATTATCTAAACCTACTTAAATGTGTAGGTTATTAATAGTGGTATGCAGTCTTTCTATTCAATTCTTTAAACAAAATAATATAATCTTCTATAAATTTCAAATCTTATGTCATGAATCTCGTGCGGTTTTTATCTATATGTATATAACTTTTTCTAAATATTGAGATGAGTAAGATTTACATAGATATAGTGACAAAAATAAGAAGAAATCTACTCACCTATACAATGGTGGACATGTAAATACTAATAGCGATACGCATACATAAATTCACCTTCGGCCGGTCGGCCAAACAATGATTAAAAGTAGCTTTTATGTGCCTTTTAGATCCTTCCCATACCTTATGCTGCTTTGAATTTATTTAAAAAAAGGGTTTAGAGATTGCAAAAATTATGAAGACACTATATGCAAGAATCGTCCACTAAACCATGTTTACTTCATACCTAACCATTTTTAAGTTATTTGTTTTATTTATATTTTATTTTTTTCCGGATCGAATAGGCTTTCAGCAAGACCAACATAAGCATAGAGGGGACACGAGTTCAAGCTTGTTTGAGTCAAAGCTTTAATGAGTTTGAGCTAGTTCAAGCATAACAAGTGAGTATGAAATATACAAGTTTTGAGTTTGAGCTTATAAAGATTCTCTTCAAACTCTTATCAAGCTGCTCAAATCTACAAATAATGTTATTACTGTTACTATTACTATTAGACTTATCTAGGGTTAATATTTATTTGGATATATGATTTAAGTCTGGTTACTTGATTTGATTTTTTTGAACCCCGTAGGCTCGACATATAAATATACATCCCAAATGATTCACTTCTTATATATTCATTAAAATTTAAACCTCATAATCCTCTAGTTAACTTAAGGAATTCAAATTATTAATAACCAAAAATTTCATCATAAAAAAGATTTCATTTGTTTTGTATTAAATGAATTAATAATGAAATAGAAACAAAAACAGTTGGTATGTTAAACAAGGGTCCCATTTTGATATATGTACGATATTTTGTGCAAAATAATGATGCCATAACAATGTGGCACCATACACGACTGTTATCTAAAAGTTTGCCACCAACCCTAAAGTAGCTCCATTAGACCATTGGGACAAAACCTTTATATCTCCTTTGCAACTTTTATGTAGGGTCTTTCTGTTTTCTAAAAGTTTTATACATCATAAACGCGTGACAAAAATAAAATTATTTTTAGATTTTGCATCGACAGGTTACGTGCTACATATTTGTCCACATACAAAGGTCCAGTTTATTGAAGTTCCATAAAGGAACAAATGCATGAATCTTATATATGTATATCAGAATTAGAATGTGTATAAGCAATAAAAAATAAAAGACGTTAGTATAACGCTCTGTGGGTAGGTGAAGACTATATTAATGTTATACGTTCTAATAATGTGTTTATTAGAGGAAGTAATATGGAATGGTTTGGTAACGAAATAAAGCACTTAATTTTTTATCTTTTAAATCTCTTTTTTTATGCTAAGAATTTAATTTTTTTTAGATACGTAATTTGCATCCGGATTATGTTTTTTTAATCAAAATGCAATATCCCTCATTTATTTATGTACGATGTATAACATTATGATGTAAAAAGTTATGGTTAAAATCAAGAAATATATGAATTGGCCCATTATATAGGGACAAGTTATGCAGTGTATCCGAATATCCGATTAACTTATTGACAGACAAAACATTATTGTTCGATATAATCATTTGATTAATTAGTGTTAAAGTG
This sequence comes from Flaveria trinervia, assembly GCA_025506515.1. Classification (NCBI taxonomy): domain Eukaryota; kingdom Viridiplantae; phylum Streptophyta; class Magnoliopsida; order Asterales; family Asteraceae; genus Flaveria; species Flaveria trinervia. Next base: position 104,624,881 of record CM046448.1, on the reverse strand, counting down.
GACCCACGAATATCCGATTAAGAATCTCCCTTTAATATTTAAATTGCTAATCAATCACACATTTTACAATCATAAAAAATAATTAAACAATCAATCATGAACACGATCGCTAATAATAAATTGGATTATGTAAGGTTAACTTTAGTAACTCGTGTACTATACGGGTCTGATAAGTTACAAATAAAATAAAAAATATACGTTCTTATTTGTTTTAACTAATAAAATGATTACACCAGTAAAATAAAAAAATTACAACTTAAATTTGACTCGTGACAATACAATTTATTCAAGTACCAAATCACGGACAAGATAACAATAACAACTTTGAGTACCCTGTGCCAATGTTGGATCTAATACCGAGAATATATAATAACAGTCCAATGCTGTAATTATTTTGCAGTAAAACATCATAATTATACCAATTAAAAATATATGGTTCTCTCAATTTTACTATAGACAACCCGGATACAATTTGCATATCTTAATTTAAATGTCCTTATATAAAAGTTATATAAAACTGATGAAGCACAAATACAAATCCCTATGAGAAACCCTACTTATTGGATCACAATCAAACAAATGAAATTTCTTGCTCGCAATTCATATACCTTTACTATAGACAACCCGTACATTGCTTGTTAGTTGCTTCATTCACTTATACATCATATAAGACACAAAAGAATTATATTTTGCATCAAAGAGTACCAAGTGGTGGTCGCAAAAGAAGAAAACAACCCAAACATCATTATCATATACGAAAAGTTAATATTTTAAACGTTATATACAAGTCTCTATTTATTGGCTAACGCTCATAAATAAAAGAGTAAATTACTATTTTGAGATATGTGTTTTGGTCATTTTAATTCTTTTGATCCAAAAAGAAATCTTTTAACATTCGGACCCTAATGTTATATCTCATAACAATTTTGATCTCTAACTACTAACTCTGTTAACACAAAATTTATTGATATTTTTAGCTGGTCAGCCATTAAATAAAGACATCAACCGAACATCTAAAAGCGAAAAGATAAACCTTGTGTGATATTGATGTGCGACATCTTTTCTACAAATTTATACTACAAATTTAGAAAGCTAACCAATATCACCTTTAATAGAATCCACACTCAATTCATGCCTCTAATATTAAAGCTACTTAGAGCATTCACATCCGGTTCCTTAAAGATATGTGAGTAGAGTCTTTAAATTACATGATATGGTTTTGGGTGGTTTTGAATAAATGATAGAGAAAATATTACTATTTATCTGTAATTTTAAAAATTTACTGTTCAACCTTTATAATTTTTTAATATTTTTTGAAATGGTTGTGAGTGAATGAGAAAGAAAAAATAATAATAAGGTGTTAAAAATATTATTTAATTAAAAGGAGAGAGAAAATTAGTTGTTTTTAGTGTAGTTATATGAATAAAAATAATAATTAGAATTTAAATGCTCTTAGATATTTTCTCGTCAATCTGCAACCATCTTAACAAATAATTTATACAACATTTACAATTTCAAATTCTTGTAACCGAATAACCTTAACTAAATGTTAAGTTAATTACAAGTCTTAACAAATAATTTATACAACATTTACAATTTCAAATCTTGTAACCGAATAACCTTAACTAAATGTTAAGTTAATTACAAGGGTAGAGAGAAACTTTTTCTGATGCAATCCACTCTCTTAGATGAGATGGAAACAAATATATTTTTGAATTTCAGATTTCAGATATGGGGGGTTACATTCAAACTTTCAAAGTACGATATCACAATATTTAATTTGAAAAGAAAATAGTACAATGGAAATCATTGAATTTATAACTGATTCTATAACAAATCTTTATTAAAAAAACACAAGTCTAACATAAAAGGTCCACTAGAAGACCAGATGCAAGATGCAAAATGAAAAAAAATATTCAAAATTAAACAAAGCTGTTACTCAAATGCCTACATAAAAACTACAAAAATTATCAACAATGATGTGTACCTTATGAGCTTCAAGAAACAAACTGAAAAATGTCATCAATAACCGACGAAGAGGACCAAAGATCAATGATAAACCCTAAATGACGATATATTTGCTCAAAACATGAATATGATAGCAAAGTATAATTCAGATGTTACCTGAGATCAAACATAGATGTAGAGAGTGAAAGAAGATCAAAATTATGGTCGAAAGGTCTTTGGTTTCAAACTGTTAGTAACCACTTATAGTACGTAACTTGGTCTACCACTCTTAGTCACTAAAATAGTAACCACACACGTAAACTTCGGAAGGAAGTTTTAGAGATTAAAATACTAACTTTTGCAATATTTGTAAATATTTTCATTTCATACGAGAATCAAAGGATTTAAGCAAGTATTTTTATGGGTTCGTTCAAGTAATCGATATTTCTTCCCTAATTTATATTCGTGTGATTATTTTGATCGTGGGCATTTTATTATGTGGTTTGATTGGCATATGTATGTGTATGATGTGAGCTGGTCGAGAACATGAAAGGAAACGGTTGGAAAATTACATACGTTTATGATGGTAATTCACGGGCATTCTTGAGGCAGCATCCAGAGTGGTTTGAACTCAATTATGGTAATCAACACACAATGATGACCCAGTAAGAGTGGCATTCGACCATAGTGTCAAGTGACAAGTTTAATTGTCAAGCCACTTGAGTTTTTCGAGTGATGAAAGAAAAGGTGGTGTTATAATGGCGGTTGGTTATCAGCTACCCCCATAAAAGTAATTGTGATAAGTGTAGCGACAATTTGATGGGACTCCTACTAAAATACATTGTTTATTGGGTTTAACTAGATATATAGGAGATGCATGTCGAATGTCTTAAAGTTTGCTACAATGGTAACTACATAAACTTAAAAAGAATCTAATATCGAGTGACTTAGGTAAGTGGGGCCTTTCAAAGTGCTTAAGCAAAGGATTAGTATAACATTAGTTTTGATGAAAAGGGCAAAAAGTGGGTGGGGGTGTAAACTTAAACTTTTATTATAACAAGAAACTACTAGTTAGTATTTATCATATGAAAAGTTAACACAAGGGATCAAAGGAGTCAAGCAAGGATTTTTAGGAACCTTAAATATCAAGGGCCCTTGATTTACTTTTGCCTGATTGTTTTGATTATGAGGATTCCATGTACAATTAATCTGCTTTACCAATATGTGTGAGCGTGTTATGTGAGTCAACTAAGAACTAGAAGGGGAAACAATTATATAGTGGCTGTTGTTTGTGGCGATGATTAATGGGCAACTAGCATGGATCATGTGGTAATCAGCACAAGATAACGATTGGATGCAAGTGGTGTTTGATAATAGTGGTAGTGAGGGAGGAATTTGTTTAATTACTAGGGTATTTTAAGGGTCAGATCAAAAGTCGTTGGTACAACGATGATTGGTTATTAGATACCAAAGCAAACCAGCAGTTGCTACAGGTGTAGTTTTGGTTCATGGCAGAACTATGAAGATGTGTTAACAATAAATACGCCAGATTTTTATGGCTACCAGAGCGATGGAGAATTCAATTGTGATGGGTAGAGAGTGTTTACAAGCTCGTATTTTGTAAGGCCAAACGATGGGAGACCTCATAGTTGGTAAATCATAAGCAAATAGAATTTTAAACTGAACTTTCACCGGATACAAAGCAACAAAATAAAAGTCATCACATAACCATTGTCTTTATTCATAACATTAGATACTTTAACTAAATCATAAATTAAAAATGTAAGGATAACAATCTTAAAAGTATTATGGAGAGCTCTTAGATCCATGTCAAGCTATCATCTTTATCATCATTTAGTTATGAAACTAATATGCATACAAAAGTCAAGTTTGTTAAATGAATTCTAGTCTTAGCTTTCGTAAAACAAACTTAAGCATAATCATACTATTTTTAGTTTGGGTTGTTCATAAGCCAAGCTGAACTGAGCGGAACTCTTCCCTTGCTTGGCTTATTTACATATAGAACCAAACTTATTAGCTCATTTATAATCAAACCATAAATTGAATGGGCATATTCCAAACACTACTTTTCCGAACGACTGACAAGTGGTGAGCAAACATGTTTACTGTTTAGTGTCCATCTAATTCAAATTTGTGTAGAAAGATGGTAATAATTTTAGGTTGATAATGAGGTTGACGTTCTCGCTGATAAGATGATAAGTAGCGTACAAAGAATGATGATAGTGAAAACAAGAGACAATCTACTTAAAGTGAGGGTGGAAGATGAAAGGGAGTTGAGTTGACTATCCAAGATAAAAATTATTGTTTAGTGACTTAGGGATTTACCTTTAGATTTAGTGATAATTTTTTATTAGTTTGATTGTCTGGTATGTATAATATATTTGTATATTGTATATAATGGACAATCCAATAGAATGGTATGTATAAGACTATACATATATTTGTATGTATGTGTGTTTAAATATTAAATTATATTGAACTATATACAAAATTAATATAATGGTATATATGTGTGTGTTTAAATATATAATTAATTAAAAAATAATTCCAACCAAATAGACATTTACTTGTGTTTGGCTCGTTTACAAAATGAATAGAGTCAATCGACTAATTTACAATCAAGCTAAAAATTAAAGAAGCCTTTTATAGAGCGAACGTTGAGCTAGTGTTGAGCATCAAACGATTTGGGCAGCCTTATTGCCGGTAATTAACTATACATATAGTTATACATATAGCTTTAATGGTCTCTCTTTAGAATCTTATTCATTAATCTATTTCCTTTGACTATAATTTAGAATTCTTGTTCATTAATCTCTTTCCAATATATTGTAACATCATTAATAATTACAACATAACTCAACATCCCATAATATGATTATATCATAACCATAACGTGAACATATCACACGTTTCTCTCTCGAATATGTCATGCATCAACACTATATGTAACTCATAAATGCTAATAATGAATAGCAAGACTTACTTTCCTTTCTTTCAAGCATGCAAGACTTACTATTATTACTTTCTTGCAAGAATTTTCTATCTTTTTCTTGACGTGCTAGCAAGACTTATACCTCTTTATTGTTGCAATTTAGGACATACCCCTTTTTCTGTGGAGAGACTTAAATGTTCATACATTTTTAAAATATCCTTATATCGTCTTTTTCCTACACTTAGGTAGGACTTACTCGCACATAAATAGTTATCACAATGTTCTATAGTTCAATTTCTTACACCTAGGCAAGACTTGTTCATAAATATAACTTTATCATATCATCATAATGTTTCTTTCTTGTACTTAGACTAGACTTAACCATAACATATACTTAACACAAACAAATACATAAATAGACCTACCATTTTTAATCATTACATAGTCTCACTTTCTTATCCATGGTAAGACTAAATTCATTTATTCATCCTTTACCTTTTTTCACACATGGAAGACTTAAATACACCTTTCCTCTTTTACTTGATCATGTTTTATCCTCTATGAACATGTCATACTTTTAACTCTTTGATGCGTAGTGAACTGTTATGTTACTCTATGCATGATATCACATAACTAATAATAATTATACTAGTAGTCAATTTGTGTCAATTAGATTAGTTTGGAGTGTTATTCATTAAAACTTTGCTGTATGAAACTATGTTACTTATATAGTATTCAATAGTACATATTTCCATGCATGATGACCCTAATTACATAAGTGTAAGAAACGTTAAATGCAGGGAAACTATCACATAATTTTCCAAGTATGAGAATATGTTGATAATATAATAAAGTGCACGTGGGTGAACTATCATGATATTGTCCAAGGGACTAAGATGTGGATGAGATAATTAGACGATCAAATGAGTGAACTATCATGAAATATGTCTAAGGGATTAGCGAAGCATATGAGCTAATCAAGTATGGATGAATTATCATGAAATCTATTACATGGACCTTATGTGAATAAAATATCATGAAATATATTCAAAGGACCTAAGATGCGGATGAACTATTTACATGCGGATGAACAAGTTTGACACATGGGCTTTATCTATCAATTCTAAGCATGTGGGACGTGGATAAGCAAATCAGATACGAATGAACTATTTCACATGTGGACAGACTATCAAGATTTTTGCCAATGTATAGATTCATATAGACTCTTTGATTTGTACTTTGGCTAAATGTTATGATACACACGAAGAAATTATATGCAGGTGAATAATGTTACATGCAAATAAAGATATTACATGCGTGTGAGCAATGTTACTTGTTAATGAACATATTATGAGTTACTAGTGACTATATCTTTCACAAACTTCATTTTCCAACATTGTCTTTAAACTTTGAATCAACTATTGTATATTTAGGGTTTTATGTAAATTTTAACATATATGCTTATAAACAAAGGCATAAATGATAAAACCCTAACATAAAATTCAAAAATTATACATTAACTTGAAACATTATACCTAACATCATAACCACATAACGTATGAAAATCAACAACAAAACTTCAAGAAAACACATTAACAGTAGGGATCTACAACTTACTTTGATTGAAAGCTACAAACAAACCCTAACAATAGAGGTCTTTCACTTGGAGATCTACCCAAGGACACCAAGATTTAAACTTTACCACAGTAATCTCATAGATAAGATAAAAATCTTAATTGATGCATAGATTTTGCATTTGGATAAGTTTTGAAGCATAATATCTTACCTTTTCTTCGTTGTTTCACTTTTTATCTTTAAAACACCTTCTTTCTTCTTTCCCTCTCTAGATTAATTTGAATATGAAGAAGTGAGAGAGAGGGCGAGTCTTATGCTTAAATAGTGAAATTATGGCTTATCACTTTTTATTCATTTATGTATCCCTTTATGGTTCATCATTTTACACACCTTAAACGCCAATACTTTAGACTTTAACATTAATCGCAAAAACTTGGGTCATTAATCGTTACATGATTAGCTTAGATTAACAAGACAAAACAAAGATGGGACAATAGAGTTTTAGTAATATGGGACAATTATAAGATGAATGGAAAGGAGATGGGGAAGGTTTTAGGAATGTGACAACCCTAAAAATATAAGATTAAACAAGTTATATATAAGTAAAATTCTCATATATAATACTCATTGTTTGATTAACCCTTTTATGAATTATATGTTTTTAGTATATATATGTGTGATACGTATGCATGAATTGCATGCATGCACAAATTTTATGTCTGCATGTATTCACATGTATAAGTTCTTGATACTAAGCATTATATGATTAAATATCTCAACATTATTATACTAAACATACATCAAATGAATCAAGATACAACCCAACTAATCACCACAACACCACAATATATCAAAAGAACTTGACATCAAAATAAAACTAAGTAAATCTTAAACATTAACCCAAACTTAAATCTCGGAACATTAAGAGGATAAGCCACCCGAATTCAACACTAAACTTGGTGGTTAAACACCTTAATCGGCCGAGACACATAAGCCACACCCCACAACCGCCACCTAACCATGGTGACACCAAGATGACTCCTTTACTTGACACCTAAGGTACCTATGTTTAGCCTATTCACCAAGGCTAGGGATAGCTTCATGATTATGCTTATGAAGGCAACCGATTGACCCCTATTAAAACACAATCCGGTCACCACTTCACCACAACCAAATACCATTACCACCTTCACATCTTCAACCGCTTATCATCACTCTCTACTCCCGGTCACCACTATAAACCATCACCACCCCTCACATCTCGGCTCACAAACCACACCCTCTACTCTCTCTGTTATCCCTATCAAACACATACCCATCCGTGACTTTGAATGCTCAACATCTCTTACATTGGTTTGCAAGAAGATCACGATCTTAGATCTCAAAACAACTACTCATGTCGGATCATTAAGGAAAGAAGCTACCATCAGCTACCCCTCACCTTCTCCTTCTGTCAATATCTAGGCTTCATTCCATAACCATAACTAACTAAGATTGTAAATAAATATATATATATATATATATTATATATATATATATAATATATATATATATATATATGTGTGTGTGTGTGTGTGTGTGTGTGTGTGTGTGTGTGTGTGTGTGTGTGTGTTTAAATAACACATATAATCAACCCTTGTGATTAAAACATAAAAAGTTCTTTATCAAACTCTACAAATATTTCATCTTGATAAAAAACAAGTGAAAAAAGTTTGAGAATCTAAGAAATATGAAATCAAACAAAAAGATTGTAAATAAAGGGTTGAAAATTATGTCCAAACTTGTTAAATTAGGTTTATTGTATAAATGATTGTGCTTGTGAGAACAACATTGTAAACATGTTTATAATATTAGGAAATAATGTTCTGCAAATTTTGATACCATTACCATAGGTAAAATAATTTATATAAATTGTTTGATCAATTGAATGAATCAACTAGAAGAACTGAACCCGATGAAGGGCTGGAAAAATTATATGATTAATCTTATATTTTATTGGGACCTATATATTAATTTTCAAAACCTAACTTGAAGTTATGCTCAAATTATAAATTTTAGATGAATCTGTAAATCAAAAATCAGTAAAAATACTTAAATAATGAGATAAATCATTAAAATTTTATTCAAAATATGCTAAATATATTGGAACTGTTTGTATGAAATTTAGAAAATTTGGATATGATCTGCTATTTTTGCCAAATATTTTCAGAATTCCAAAAATTATTAAAACTAGTTTTATGATGATTTAGCACCTCAGAAAATTATGGGACTGTATTTATGTTGGTATGTAAATTCTGATAAATTTTGGTGAATTATGGAAACCCGTAAATATTTTTGTTAGTTTATTCAGATATATAAAAATTCTAGAAAATAAACTATACATAACTGATATATAAAATTTTGACATGTTTTATCTGATTTTTGGATATATTTACTGTAAAAATTTTATGATATATATCTGATTATAGCTGCTGTATTGATTTATATAATCTGAGATGCTGAAAATTTTAATAAAATATTAATTGTTTGTAAATATTTTTATAAAAAATCCACCGGGGTAAAAGATAAGACTCATAGCCCCATTTTGGTATTTGTAAAGTTTTTGAGAGAAAAAGCATACTGTTTTAAGAATTGATACATATGTATAAGATTTTTGTGTTTTACTATCATTATGATACAACCATTAATTCGGATGTGAGACCGACTGATAATATAGGTAGCGCTACTTAAGAAATTATTTTCTTCACCAACAAGATGAGTGTTGTGATGCTATATTATCTGATTTGTGATTTATATTGTGACAGTTATAAATCATTTGTTTATAAGCATGTCTGGTTGTAATTATGTTGCATAAATATATAAGTTTTGATATGATATGAAACCTATGATCTCACCAACTCTTTGTTGATTATTTTGAGTATGCTTTTTCAGGAAATCATCATGTCTAATAGCATAATGTTCTCGTTTGATGTGTATAACGATTAGGGAGAAATAATGGAGAAAGTTTGTGTGAATCTGACTGTTAACCTCTACGATCTTAGTGTATCGGTGGACACTCATTTCCATCGTCTCTGAAGATGTGCACTTAGATATTATGTTTGTAGTAGGATTATATTATGTCAAATTTTGACTACTTATGATGTGATGTAATCTTAACTTTAAATTATCTATGATTATTAGATATGATATGTTATGACATGTTCAAATGTGTTAAATTATTTATTCTTTTTGATCAATGTATGTTGAACAAGCAAGTCACATCCAACGCATTTCACGCTTTTGCCGCGATGTGATAAGAAAGAAGGGAAAGAGTGTGGTTTTGTTTTCGTTGTGGTCGTCACTACTGCTATCGCTGCTATTGCTGTTGGTGGTGGTTGTGTTGTTGTTGTCACTGCCCACCGCCATCGCCGATGCTGCTTTTGTTGTTGTTGTTGTTGTTACTACTGTTGTTTTTATTATTATGTGTTGTTTTTGTTGTTCTTGTTGTTGTTGGTGTTGTTGTTGGTGTTGTTGTTGTTGTATGTTGTTGTTGTTGTTATTGTTGTTGTTGTCAGTGTTGTTGTTGTTGTTGTTGCTACTGTTGCTTATAAGTTTTAATTTAAAAAACTAATAAGTGTTTGACAAATATGAAAAGTGTGACATTTTTTAAACCTTTTACTAAATCTACAATTTATGAAATCTAGGGACATAATGTGAACTTTAGTAAACTTTAGAGACCATCTGTGTAATTTACATTTTTATAAAATTAAATAAAAGTTTGGTTAGTAAATGAGTAATTGATGGGCATGCGTTGAGTTGCAACCCAATGGTTTAGTAGTGGGAACGAGTAATATTATCTGAGTGCCGTATGATGAACAATAATGAGTATGAAACGTTACATGGTTTAGTAAGTCGTCATTTTGTGTCTTACATACTATAGAAAAGTGAGATTGTGAAGGTGCATGCAATCAAGGGAGTTTTATTTCTCATTTTCAATTGTTTTTCAGGTTGTAATTAATACTTGATATTTTTTCATAATGTACGCTTGCAATACCTCATTTCGCTTATGTATACTTGTATAAGTTTTGATCGGTTGATAAAATGAGAATAATGCATACTCGATTTAAAAAGAGACTCAAGGCTATCACTAGAACTTAGATAAAATAATTTCATAAATTCACTACTTTTAAAAAACACCTACTCGTATGAATTATAAGGTTAACTTCAAGTCAATTTATTTGACCTTAACATCACGTGTTGACTCATTTCATGTTCGGTAAGATATTGTTTAATTTGTTTAATGTTTTGACCTTAATATTAGTTTTAATCAAATGACAATATATCACATATGTAACCAAGAGTAAAACGTAGACGCAATAAACGATAAAATAACAAAGAGACAAAAAGATACAAAACGCTATCTTCTAAGCGAACATTAGTTTGATGGAATCCATTCATAATTCACTTTAACTTTTTCCTTTCTTGGGTACTAAAAATAACGAGGGAAAAGAAAAAAGAATAGAAAGAAATAGTGGGTTTACTTTTATTATAAATTGACCTCGTTTTACATAAGAAGATTCTTTGCCGACTTATATATACACAAAACATATGTACACATCTAAATAATGTAGATACACTAATATATACTTTAAATAATAAAAACTGCTGAAATCGTAACATGTTATTAGATAAATTATCTTGTACATTTTATTTTCTGAAAATTGTTATATTTTCGTTTTAAATCGATATAGTACAACAATATAAAAAAATTTGTAAATTAGACTTCATCTCAAACTTTGTTTTTTTATTTTCTAAAAATAAGAATTTATGTAGCTTTAAATATTTTATTTTAATCGTTTAAGTTTGACGATCATCCTTCAAGTACTGCATGCTTTACAAGAACATTTATCAAAAGTAAAACGTTTTAAAGCTTAAATATTTATCATGAATATCACTTTTAACATTCATATATAATAATATTAATATTGACTAAAATTGGTTGTCATGCATTCCTTACATGTAACAGTACTTCTTACATAAAATATTCAGCATATTAATTATTATACTTGGGTCATAATGAACATGAAATAACTGTAGTGATGTAACTATAAAACTATCTTAAATAGAATAATAACATGACATTTTACACATCATTATACCAAATAATAAAAAAATGCAACACTTCATATTAATTCAACATTTTAACCTGCTTATCTCGTTTTCAGGTTACCGGGTAACGTAAACCTGATAAATAATCTTATGATCAAATGTCTAAAATAAATTATTTTCCATTCAAGAGTATAAACAAATTGATATTCTATATATTTGATTTCTTTGGTAATTTACTTGATCACTTAATTAAAGTTAGTGTACATATTTTATATAATGTTTATCCTTTGATAAACTTATACCTTTATGTAAGATTTATCATAAAACTACATTAATAAGGGACATTTAGTTGAAAAAAATTGAATGAAAATAAGAGACTGATATAATTTTTAAGTAAATTATGTTTGCGTGGATAATTAAAAATAAACTTAATGGAATGTTTCATCTCAAATTCTTTTGGCTGTGAGATTTCAAAATCCTTCCACCTAAATAGGAAATTTGACATCTCAAAACCAAGTGAATTTAAGGTGAAACATTTTATTGGGTTTTATATTTCATTACCCAATCAAACATAATTTTACTTGAAAATTATAATAGTTTCTCAATTCAATCCATTTCATTTCTTTCAATCCAAACGCCCATTTAGTTTTCTATATAGTACATTCATATCTCCTTGAAGATATCAACCAACTACGAGTGTACATGCGACACTCATTGCTTACCCATAGCTTATAACCTACTCCACATCAGGTGTGTTAGTGAAAAAATATTTACATACTGTCTAAACACACAAATTAGAACAAGTAGAAATATTCTACCAACTTATTCGGATATAATTTGCATAAAACTGACCCAATCTGAATTACGATCTTACATAATCATACGGTACATCATCAACTTTTATGTTTAAACCTGTAACGACCTTCACACACAACTGAAGACATGAATGAATCTTAATATGCATTTAGAATTTATGTAAAATATAACCATAAGTTCATAAATCTAGAAAACGATACATATGTACATACATATATACATATATGTATGAGCGTTATTTATATAATCACAAATGTTACTAAAACTAGTAGAAACCAATCTAAATCATTTATTTATTATCAAAATTAAATGAGAACTGTATGATTAGAAAATATTAAATAACTTTTCTATATAAAAAATTAAATTATATGCTCTTCGTATCCAAATAAGATAATTATAGTACAACTACATATGTGTTGATATTTATAATATACAAATCGACTAAATTTACATTTTAATAGTTACTAAGATTGCTTTTGGCGAACTAAACTTAAAGTTAGTATTATCATAGATCATACTGATAATACGAATTATTATTAGTTATGGTTTGAATTATTAAAATTTATTTTATATTCAAAATTAAGATTTGATAATTTTTTAATTAAGTTTTTCATGTAAAGAGATAAAAGGTAATTACAGCAAATAAAGTACAATTAAAGAGGTGACGATGATCACATATAATGAAAGTTAAAGTTCACAAGTAAATTGACAAAAAAACTTGAATAGTTGTTTAAAATAATTATTCCACCTCAACATAACTACGAAAACTTTAAAGTATGTCATAAAAAAAGTCTTACAATCATAGTGGTCTTAATATATTTCAAGCCTCAAATATAGGAGTATAGTGCAATGACAAGTGATAGAAGCCTTGCATTTGTTGCAAAGTCTTGTGTGTAACACACAAGCAATGGATAACGGAGTTATATGTGAATTACAAACTCGTGATAAAATAGAGATACTAGATGACTAGAGTACAAATAGAAAATGAGCATAGTTAGAGTTAAAATAGTCTTACTTAAGGAAAATAAAGACAAATATTTGATAATATACTTTGCTAAATAAATAAAGCTCACTAAGCAATGCTAACATTAGCATTTGTATGTATTCTAGTTTGATAGGTGTGCATAATCCATAAAAATGTGAGCTTGATATAGATTCTAGAGCTACATGCATCATTTTAAAAGACTAGTATTCTGGCATATTTATGTTTAGTTAAAGTTTGATGGAATGTAATTGATTAAAATCAATGTTTTAATTCCCTTGCTAATAGATTGATTAAATTTTGCTTTATAACTTGTGTTTCTAATTTCAAAATCCAAGTATGAGGTTGTATAGAAATAAAGTCTTACAAGTTGGTATCAGAGCTATCGTTTAAGAGATTTAGACACTGTGATGTCTAAACTTAAACTAAAATGACATCGAACAAAGAATGCTACTATGGGTAGTTTTATGTCAAGAGGTAAAGATTAAAGTTAAAAAATTCTAAAAATAAATGCTAAAGATAAAGTTAGTCATGGTTAGAGCTCAAGTGAACAAACACTAAAGATAGTAAATGTTCATAGTGGTTTATAGTGTTCATAACAAGTTTGGTGGTTGATGCGAATCACGACATTCCCAAACGAATCAAATGTTACAAACAATTCGTAAACCGTTTGATGAGAAGTTCATTTAAGTTTGTTCGTTTAATGAATAATGAACATGAATATGAAATTTCATTTTTAGTTAAACAAACGAACATTAACATAAACAACACCATCCATTTATGTTCATGATTGTTTGATAAGATGTTCATTTATGTTCTTTCCTTTATATTCATTTGTATTTGTTCTTAAATGTTTTTATATTTATATTTATATTTTGTTGATTTTAAATTTTATAAATATGGAACCCTAGTTATAGTATTTATCTTTGCTAACATTTCCCATTTGACCATTTTTCATTTAAGTTTGTATTAAAGCTTACAAACTTGTTAACTGATATTTTGTGTTAATTATGTATAGAATAATTATGTCATGTATTTTCAAATAATTATGTTAAGTATTACTTATTTTGGTGGATTCTACAATTGATGAAAAAGACTTATTTTATTCTAAAATTAATATACATCATTTGTATGCATTTTTGTTCGAGAACGTTTGTAACTATACGTTTATGTTCATGCACATATATGTAAGGCCCCGTTCCCAGGACGCTCACAGCTGGTCAATCATCGCACATAAAACATTTAATTACATTAATTTTACTAAAATCGTGCAGCGGAAACACTTTAAACAAACATTTCATTTCCTTTAAATAAACACTTTTGCAAACAAATACATCATTCATTACAAAATATAGTTCGTTCGTATTACAATGCAAAAACGTTATACAAAAGAATGTCATCCAAAAATGCCAAGTAGTTGCCCCGCGCCATCCTCAGCAATGTTCACCTGCCAACTAGAAAATGCACAAAAAGTCAACGTTGCTGAGTGAGTTCTAGTTTTATAAAAATATTGCATTACCTCCATTCATTAAAAATTTTTCATTACTATCGCATGTGATCATACATCGTACATACATCAAGGTAATCATTATTATCTTCATCATCGTTCGTTTCGTACATTTCGCACATTTCACACATTTTGTACTTATCGCACATTTCGTACATTTATTATCTTTCACTTCTGTCTAGGTCCTATCATGTACTTAACCCCCCCTCTAGAGCACCAAGCAATTCATCTAGGGTTAAGCGACAAGGACCCCATATCGCACGTATGGAGTGGTCACTAGGACAAACTCCCCTGTGTGTGTAAACTCTTATGGGTTCACCAAGATTGCACGCTGTATAACACACAGTAATTAGGAAATCACACGTATTGGAGCAGTCACCAAGCCTGAACTCTTACTGTGTGTATGAACCCTTATGAGTTAGCCAAAATCGCACGCTGTAGACACACACAGTTGAGCTAACAACTCTCAATGAGTTGTGAATCTCCTTTCATTTGCTTGCAAGGCTTTTCAGTTGTTCTGTCATTATGTTCCACTTTCATTATCTTAAATCTTTCACTTCGTTAAGATAATACTTTACGTTCATTATCAATATCACACCACGTAAAGCCACGTTATCATACTTAATGAAGAACATAAGAAAACATTCATACATAACATACATAATCATCATACATCAGCATCATCATACACAACATCAATCATACATCATCCAAAAATCATGCATCGCACATTCACATACATAAACATATACATATCAAGCATAAATCATCATAAAACTTAACTGAACCATCGCAGGACAGCGGGGGTTCGGGGGCGGCAGCCCCTGACAACGGGGTCCTAGGGGCAGCAGCCCCTAGTGGGGTCCAAGGGGCAACACCCCTGGCTGGGGTCGCGCTGCCAAATCAACATGAAATTTTTTTATTTTAACACTTTTTATACCACATTTCATTATAGAAAAATCGATCTTTCCATTGAAACCTTTTAAAATCCTGGTTGTTTAAAAGGTATATTTAGTATGTATTTCCAGCCCCAAACTAGTTCAAAACCTTTAAAATAGGAGATCTAGAACTCACATGGATTCAGTGAGTAGCTTCTCAATCAAGCTTTCAAAGCAAGGGTTGCACTACACAGCCTGCAGATAAGTTAACACTCAAGGGAGTTAATTTCTGCCTAATTTCACTGCTAATTTCACTGCAAGATCAGCAGTTTCGCTGCTAGTTTCGCCGGCAGTTTCACTGCTAGTTTCGCCAGCAGTTTCGCTAGCAGTTTCACTAGCAGTTTCACTAGCAGTTTCGCTGGCATCTTCTCTGCTAGTTTCGCTGCTAGTTTCACCCAACTTTCGTTGGAAAACCATGTCTGCGAAACTACCTGCGAAACTATAGTTTCGCAGGAAGATCCACAGTTTCGCTGGACGAACAACTAATTTCGCTGGATAAACACCCAGTTTCGCAGAACGGGCTGAAAAATACGAACCAACCTATTTTTGACCCAAAACTTCAATCTTTTACATCCAAAACCTTGCTATATCTAAGCTTTTTACATGTTTTCTTACACAAAAACGTGAGTTTTGGGTGAATCTTTGCCATTTTCAAAAACCCCAAACCTAGAATACGGGTTTACATCAAAAGGAATGATTAAATGATGTTTCTTACCTGGATTCGTGGTGTTTTCTTGTTGTTAACGAACATCGATCTTTAATCCCGAGATCAACCGAGCCTTGAATCTTCAATTCTCTCTACTTTCTCTCTCTACTTTCTCTCTCTACTCTCTCTCTCTAGAACTAGAGTGTTGAGTTGCAAATGAGAGCTACTCAAGTTGATCCGTTTATATATACAGGGCGTTCACGGGATCTTAAACTCGCCAAACACATAACCCGAAGAGTTAACTCTGTCTATAACCCATATCCATCTTATTTCCATTAAATGATCTCGTTTAAGCCCATTATTATTATTTGGCTCGCTTAGACATTATTCAGGGCATTACAAGTCCACCCCCTTATTTAGGTTTCGTCCTTGAAACCTGCTAGTCGTTGAATAGTTGAGGGTAGTGCTGCCTCATCTCCTCCTTAACTTCCTAAGTGGACTCTGATCCCTTCATGTGCTTCCACTGTACACGCACCAAGGGAACTGCCTTATTCCTTAGCCTCTTCTCTTTGCGATCGATGCTCGCCACTGGTTGCTCCACATAATTGAGCCGTTCATCCACTTCAATATCCTCCAGTGGCACCACCATATCCTCCTTGGCTAAGCACTTTCTTAAGTGAGATACATGGAATGTCGGATGAATTCCACTTAACTCACTGGGCAACTCCAACCTATAGGCCACCTCTCCTACTCGAGCAATAATTCGGAAAGGCCCTATGTATCTTGGGCTCAACTTGCCCCGCTTCCTAAACCAAATGATGCCCTTCCAAGGTGAGACCTTTAACATAACCTTGTCACCCACCTGGAACTCAATCGGTCTGTGTTGTTTATCAGCATACGACTTCTGTCTATCTTTGGCTGCCTTCATGAAGGCTTTGATCCTTTCAAGCTTCTTAGTCATACCCTCGATTACCTCGAAGCTCCCTAACTCTTTCTAACCAATGTCGCCCCAACACACGGGTGTTCGACATCTCCTACCGTATAACATCTTATAAGGGGCATACCAATACTGGCATGATAATTGTTGTTATATGAGAACTCAGCTAATGGTAAGTGGTCATCCCAACTTCCTCCAAAATCAATAACAAATGCCCGAAGCATGTCCTCCAATGTTTGAATGGTCCTCTCTGACTGACCATCAGTCTGGGGATAGTAAGCCGTGCTAATGTGTAACCTCGTCCCCATAGCATCGTGGAATTTCTTCCAAAATTTGGATGTAAACCGGGTGTCACGATCAAACAAAATAGACACCGGTACACCATGACGAGTTACAAACTCCTTAATGAAAAGATCCGCCAACCTCTCGGATGAATATGTCTCGCGGATCGGTAGGAAATGAGCACTCTTCGTCAAACGGTCAACTATCACCCATATGGCATCATACCCTTTCGGGGTACGTGGTAACTTCGTAATAAAATCCATGGTGATGTGCTCCCACTTCCACTCCGGTATATCCAAAGGTTGGATCTTCCCATACGGCTTCTGATGCTCGGCCTTCACTTGTAAGCAAGTAAGACACTTACTCACATACTCCACCACATCGCGATTCATACCGGCCACCAATAGTCTTTCTTCATGTCTTGGTACATCTTTGTAGCACCGGGATGAATAGAGTATCGAGTCTTGTGAGTTTCATCCATGATCTTCATACATAGATCCCCAAAACGAGGAATCGACATTCGTCCAAATCGGGTTCTAACACCAAGTGTATTTTTACCCAATTCCGCAACCAGACCTCTCATTCTTTCAGAGTTAAGATGATCTTTTTTCAATGCATCATCCTAAAACTCTTTAATTTGCTTCATCACATTAGAGGTCATGATCAGTTGGTATGCTTTCACCCGAATCGGTTCTGGTCTCTCTTTCCGACTAAGGGCATCCGCCACCACGTTGGCTTTGCCCGGATGGTAATGGATCTCGCAGTCATAATCCTTTATAAGCTCCAACCATCGTCTTTGTCTCATGTTCAGGTCCTTCTGCTCAAAGAAGTACTTCAAGCTCTTGTGGTCAGTGAATATGGTGCACTTCGTCCCATACAGATAGTGCCTCCAAATCTTTAGCGCAAAGACCAGGGCTGCTAGCTCCAAATCATAAGTAGGATAATTGACTTCATGAACCTTCAACTGTTGGGATGCATAGGCTATAACCTTCCTTTTCTGTATTAACACACACCCCAACCCCGAGTAGGAAGCATCAAAATAAACCACCAGATCTTCACTTCCATTAGGTAACGACAAAACAGGAGCTTGAGTCAACCTCGCCTTCAATTCCTCGAACGCCTTCTGTTGAGCTTGACCCCATATGAACTTTACATCTTTCCGGGTCAACTTGGTCAGTGGAGAAGCAAACTTGGAGAAGTCTTGAATGAACATCCTATAGTAGCCCGCCAAACCCAAGAAACTACAAATCTCGGATGGCGTCTTTGGTGACTTCCATTGCATTACCGCTTCCACCTTTGTTGGATCCACCATAATCCCCTCGGAATTCACCATATGACCCAAGAACTAAACTTCGCGCAACCAGAACGCGCACATGGAGAATTTTGCATATAACTTCTCCCGCCTTAACGTCTCCAACACCTCTCGAATGTGACCAACATGTTCTCCTTGCTTTTCGAATAAATCAAGATATCACCGATAAACACAATCACTGATTTATCTAACATCGGCCGACCTACTCGATTCATTAAATCCATAAAAGCAGCTGGTGCATTGGTAAAACCAAATGACATAACAAGGAACTCGTAGTGACCATAACGCGTGCGAAAAGCTGTTTTAGGGGCATCCTGCTCTTTCATCTTTAACTGATGGTAGCCTGATCAAAGATCTATCCTTGAGAACCAACTGGCACCTTGGAGCTGATCAAACAAATCATCAATTCTCGGTAAGGGGTATCGGTTCTTTATCGTCAACTTGTTCAGCTCACGGTAGTCCATACACATCCTCATACTACCGTCTTTCTTCTTCACGAATAAGACCAAAGCACCCCAGGGAGAGATACTCGGTCTAATGAGCCCCTTATCAAGCAGCTCTTGCAATTGCTCCATCAACTCTTTCATCTCAGTCGGAGCCAACCGATATGATGCCTTAGCAACAGGGTGGGCACCCGGTATCAAGTCAATCTGGAACTCAATCTCGCGGTCAGGTGGCACTCCTAGTAAATCTTCAGGAAACACGTCTGGAAAGTCACACACCACCGGTACATCGGACAGTTGTGGTGTTGGTGTATCCACATCCTTCACGTAGGCCAAGTAGGCGCTACACCCATGCCTCATGTACTTTCCCGCCATCGCCATCAAAATCACCTTGGGGATCGTCGTGACTTGATCACCATAAACCGTTACCGAGCTCCCATCAGGCGTCGTTAATAGAATCACCTTCTTGCGACACACAATGTTCGCCTCGTAGTCCGCCAACCAATCCATTCCTAGGAGTACATTGAAACCGCCTAAGGTCATCACGAACGGTGTAACAGGAAACTTATGACCGTCTAGTTCTATATCCCAACCTTCTATCATCTCAGAAATCCTGGTAGACTTACCTATGGTAGTCTCTACATCGAAGGGCTCATCAATACTTCTACTCCTAATGGGTAGCTTAGCACACAAGGCAATAGAAATGAAACTCCTACTAGCACCATAATCAAATAACACAGATGCAAGAGTTTGGTTTACTAGAAACATACCTGACACCACATCGGGGTTCATCCTAGCCTCCTCCCGAGTCATCGTGAAAGCTTGGGCGCTTGCCCTCTGCCCTTCTCCTCCGGCTTTCTTCGCTCCCGAACTTTCAGCCCTTGACTTCTTACAATCCCTGCTCAAATGGCCATTCTCTCCACAGTTATAGCACCTTACAACTCCACAATCTCTAGCCATATGACCAGGCTTTCCACATTTGAAGCACATGTTTGACCCCATTTGCATTCTCCCGAATGCTCCTTCCCAAATTTACCACATTTCTTCGACCCTGCACTAGGTGTGACCACACACCGGTCATCCACCCGTGCACTCTTATTGTTCGTTGGGGCACCACCCTGACCAAACCTTCCCTTTCAAGGTCTGATCACCACCACCCTTCTTGTTCACCTCAGCCACCACCACCTCCGGTCCATCATACAGCCTCCCAGCCAGGTCAACTGCTGACCTAAAAGTGCTCGACCGGGCGGCGATCATATGCTTGCGAATATCCGCTGGCAAGCCCTGAATATATCTCTTGATCTTTCGCAACGGAGGTGTCACCTGATCCGGCACCAACCGTGCCATTTCATTGAATTTGGTGGTGTATTGCTGATGCGTCATGGTTCCCGCCTCCAGCTGCGGGAACTCTCTCTCAACCTTATCCATCTCCCTATGAGGATAGAACTCCTCAATCACCAACTTTTTTAACTCTGCCCACCTCATCCTCCCGATAGCCCTACTACCCTTAGCTTGGACAATATTGTCCCACTAACACAGAGCCGAGTCCACAAACAAGTGGGCGGCGAACTTCACCTTCTGATCCTCCCGACGCTCGCTGATATCAAGAACGGCTTCCATCTCTCTCACCCACTGGTGAGCAGCAACAGCAGTGTCATTTCCATCAAAAGTTGGGGGCTTGCATCTCATAAATGCCCCATTGTTACAGCCTCGTGCTGCCTCCTGCATAAGCTCTTCTTCCTGCTCCTCATCATTGGAGAGAACCGTCTCAGTCTCGGGTCGCTCCCGTCCTCCTGAAGACCTATTTCTCTCCCTTCTCTCTCCTTCCCTAAAAGCCTTTATCAATTCGGTCACCACAAACGGTAGGATCGTCTGTATGACCTGATGCACTTCCTCCACAATAGCCTCCTTCATCGAGGCCCTCAAGTTAGCACTCTCATCCCCGCCCTATGGATGAGGAGTCTCGGGTTCTTCATGAACCACCTTTTCGACTCTAGGTCTTCCTCTTGTGACCCGTGGTTCAGCACCACGTCTACCATGACCTCCACCACGAGAAGCCTTAGAAGATCTATCACCAGCCATCCTCTAAGCATGCTATAAGTTTCAAACACCAACACGATGATTCAAGGTAATAGCTTAGTTTATGTCAAGTATAGTAACTCCCTAATTATAGTGGCCAGTTGTGATTAACCACTTACTTTACTCTTCATACCCCAAGCATTTCCTATCCTGACTACATCAGCATCTAAATCTACTAAAAGCACATAAGCTACATAACATGCACAAATAATACCGATTAACATTAAGAAAATAACTGATGGCACGCAGCTACTCGGACTGGCATCCCTTCCCTTTCCGTCCCATTTTCAGTTTAAGTTTAGTTTTCTTTTGAAAATTTACCCGTTTCACTTAAACTTTGGATCTGATACCAACTTGTAAGGCCTCGTTCACAGGACGCTCACAGCTGGTCAATCATTGCACATAAAACATTTAATTACATTAATTTTACTAAAATCATGCAGCGGAAACACTTTAAACAAACATTTCATTTCCTTTAAATAAACACTTTTGCAAACTAATACATCGTTCATTACAAAATATAGTTCGTTCGTATTTCAATGCAAAAACGTTCTACAAAAGAATGCCATCCAAAAATGCCAAGTAGCTGCCCCGCGCCATCCTCAACAATGCTCACCTGCCAACTAGAAAATGCATGAAAAGTCAGCGTTGCTGAGTGAGTTCTAGTTTTATAAAAACATTGCATTACCTTCCATTCGTTAAAACATTTCATTACTATCGCACGTGATCATACATCGTACATACATCAAGGTAATCATTATTATCTTCATCATCGTTCGTTTCATACATTTTGCACGTTTCGCACATTTCATACATTTATTATCTTTCACTTCTATCTAGGTCCTGTCATGTACTTAACCCCCCCTCTAGAGCACCAAGAAATTCATCTAGGGTTAAGCGACAAGGACCCCGTATCACACGCATGGAGTGGTCACTAGGACAGACTCCCCCTGTGTGTGTAAACTCTTATGGGTTCGCCAAGATCGCACGCTGTATAACACACAGTAATTAGAAAATCGCACGTATTGGAGCAGTCACCAAGATTGAACTCTTACTGTGTGTATGAACCCTTATGAGTTAGCCAAAATCGCACGTTGTAGACACACACAGTTGAGCTAACAACTCTCAATGAGTTGTGAACCTCATTTCATTTTCTTGCAAGGCTTTTCAATCGTTCCGTCATTATGTTCCACTTTCATTATCTTAAATCTTTCACTTCGTTAAGATAATACTTTACGTTCATTATCAATATCACACCACGTAAAGCCACGTTATCATACTTAATGAAGAACATAAGAAAACATTCATACATAACATACATAATCAACATACATCAGCATCATCATACACAACATAAATCATACATCATCCTAAACATCATGGATTGCATATTCACATACATAAACATATACATATCAAGCATAAATCATCATAAAACTTAACTGATCCACCACGGGACAGCGGGGGTTCGGGGGTGGCAGCCCCTGAGAACGGGGTCCTAGGGGCAGCAGCCCCTAGTGGGGTCCAAGGGGCAACGCCCCTGGCTGGGGTCGTGCTGCCAAATCAGCGTGACACTTTTTTATTTTAACACTTTTTATTGCACATTTCGTCATAGAAAAATCGATCTTCTATTAAAACCTCTTAAAATCTTGGTCGTTTAAAACGTATATTTTGTATGCAT